>SJYT01074523.1:0-15293 GCA_006410635.1 Cephalophus harveyi | reverse complement strand
CATCTCTTGTTTGACCACTTCCAATTTGCCTTGATTCATGGACCTGACATTCCAGGTTCCTATGCAGTATTGCTCTTTACAGCATCGGATCTTGCTTCTATCACCAGTCACATGCACAACTGGGTATTGTTTTCGCTTTGGCTCCATCCCTTCATTCTTTCTGGACTTATTTGTCCACTGATCTCCAGTAGCATATTGGGCACCTACTGACCTGGGGAGTTCCTCTTTCAGTATCCTATCATTTTGCCTGTTCATACTGTTCATGGGGTTCTCAAGGCAAGAATACTGAAGTGGCTTGCCATTCCCTTCTCCAGTGGACCACATTCTGTTAGACCTCTCCACCATGAAAAGTGGCACCCTAACCAAAACTAAACAATGTCATTTTATGTCTTTATCCTCTATGCTTTCATCTTTTACTTTTCTGATGGACCTGATAAAATATGTGGGCCTTCTCTGCTGACTCCAAAAGTCCTGACTCTGCCATTTGACCCTCAAGACAACACCTTTCTGTCCTGATCTCATTCTTACCCTGCATTCCACAATCAGTCTAATTGCTGGGTCTGTGGAGCACTTCCCTCTTCATCAGTTGAAAGCTTCCCATGTTCAGGTCCTCCCTTTGCCTGACAGGCACTCACTGGGACTGGATCCCTCAGTCACACTTGTTTGCTCCTCATGGGATCTACTAGATGTATGGCTCTTATCTCGGAGAAGGCAATAGCAAGCCACTCCAGTACTCTTGCCTGGAAAATCCCATGGATGGAGGAGCCTGGTAGGCTGTAGTCCATGGGGTCGCTAGAAGTCGGATGCGACTGAGCGACTTCACTTACACTTTTCGCTTTCACACAATGGAGAAGGAAATGGCAACCCACTCCAGTGTTCTTGCCTGGAGAATCCCAGGGACGGGGGAGCCTGTTGGGCTCCTGTCTATGGGGTCGCACAGAGTCGGACACGACTGAAGCGACTTAGCAGCAGCATTTTCACACAATGGAGAAGGAAATGGCAACCCACTCCAGTGTTCTTGCCTGGAGAATCCCAGGGACGGGGGAGCCTGTTGGGCTCCTGTCTATGGGGTCGCACAGAGTCGGACACGACTGAAGCGACTTAGCAGCAGCATGGCTCTTATCTATGGGCATGGCTTCCCTCTGGCTGGATAGGGAAATAGCACTGTAAGTTTACCTTTTACTCATGGCTTCATATTTTCAGAGCTTCCAGAAAAGTCTGCTATTCTGCCACACCTTAAACCTTGCTGGGCAAGGTCTGTATTTCACTGGTATGATTATCTGGCTGCAATATTCATTCCCTCTCTGGAAACTATAGATGTTATCCTACAAGTTGATGCTCTGACTAACTTTACTCAACAGGCTTTACAAGATTATCAAAAAGTTATTTCAATGCTGAACAGATGCAAATTAGGAAGAAGAGTAGTAAGAGGATGTCAAGTAAATGTTAGGGGGAAAATATTTGAAACATTCAAACCTGAAATTATTCCAGAATGACCAACCATATGAATCATCAGATTGAAGAGCACCTCAATAGATACCTCATAGTTTCTTATCTGAGGAATAGACACCTCAAAGTGAAATCACAAAACATGAGGTCAGAGAGAAAATTCTAGAATCTATGAGAAAAATAAATTCACAGAAATTCACAGAAAGAAATTTGCAGAAGAATAGTACCAGGACAACAACTTTTCTTTAGTTATAAAGGCTGAAAAAAGAAAAGTATATGGTTACTTAAGGCTTATTCCCGATATTGGAGGTGAGTGGTGGCTCAGAGGTTAAAGCGTCTGCCTCCAATGCAGGAGACCCGGGTTCGATCCCTGGGTTGGGAAGATCCCCTGGAGAAGGAAATGGCAATCCACTCCAGTATTCTTGCCTGGAGAGTCCCATGGACGGAGAAGCCTAGGAGGTTACAGTCCACGGGGTCGCAAAGAGTCGGACACGACTGAGCGACTGAACTGAACTGAACTGAAGGCTTATTCCCAGAGAACAGTTTACAAAAGAATTATCAAAAAGGTGCTTTTGTAGATAAAGAAAAAAGGAATGCAGAAGACAGGAATAAGACAAAAATTTAATGATAAGAACACATGTAGTAAAATGTAATAATAATTTTACTAAGTATTAAGAAAAATAAAATATAAAGAAAAATAATAACGATTATATAGGCTTTTGTGGTTAATAATAAATTTAAGCTAAATATGCAAAAATGACATGAAAGTCAGGTGAAAAAAAGTTCATAAGAGACTGGCACGTATTCTGAATATGCTGGGTATCCAACATATCCAGCTGGGTGTTGCCTTGTTTTGAATAAAAAGCATGGCATTAATATTAGCAGTTTTTAGGAAAAAATATATTAAGAGATATGAATGTTAGCAACTAAAAGGAAAAGTAAGAAATATACAATATGCCACCCTAAAGATGAAAAGGGAAGAAAAAAATTAAAAGTCAGAAGTGGGTAAAAACAAACAGAAAAAGAAAATTATGTCAAAAGACAATGGCCAAACAGTCCAAATTGTCAATAAATGCAGTAAATATAAACAGGCTTATATATATATATATATATTATATGATAAAATATTATCTATATCAGGTAAAATCTGAAATTCAGGTATATGCTTCTTTTAGAGTAACAAATCAGAGGAAATACAGTGTAAAGGACATGGGTGTAAAGAGATAAAAAATAAGCACACAATAGTAAATGCTATCTCATAAATCCTAGTGCAGAAAAATTAATCACAGATAAATGGTATAAAACGGGGCAAAGAGAGTCCTTTTTTGTGTGTGTGTGTGTGTTATTGGGAAAGAAAATTGTTCCTCTACCCTTACAGGCTTTGTCGACTAAAAAAAAAAATGTACAACCTGAGAGTTGTGAGTTAAATTTTATTTGGGACAAAATGAGGACTGCAGCCCAGGAGGCAGCATCTCAGATAGCTCTGAGAGACTACTCCAAAGCAGCAGTAGGGGAAAGTCAACATGTAAGGTTTTAGTGAACGGGAGTTCAATGCCATGAAGCACTCATTTTACAAAAGATTTTTTGTTAGTCATGAGAATCTGATGTCACCATGAAGGGATTTAGTGCTTTTCTAGATAGGAGGAGATGCAAGGACTGAAATCATAAAATCTATTCCTAGAAACATCCAGCTATCTAAAGACCTGTCCCACCAAATTCCCTGGGGCACAGAGTGCCTCACTCCACCCTTAACTCCCTCAGGAACTGTTGAAGGTTAGCAGCAATAGCAACATGAAGTTCAGTCTCCGTGGAGGCAGATGGCAAATGCCTTTTTTTGTTCAGTCGTTGGCAATGTTCTTGGTAAGTGTTAATTTGTAGTTGACAGCTTTTTGAGTTGACCTATTAAAAATATATCTAAGACAGATTAATAGGAAAAGAAAATTTTATACATACAGAAATCTCACATAGATATGAAAAACTCAAAGACAGGTAACAAAGGCTTATATGTAATCCTGAGCTGCAGAGAAAGTAGACATCAGGAAGGCAGACATTCACAGGAAGATGAGAGGAGCATAGTTTGCTAAATAAATGTTTGTCATGTCATGCAGAGACAACTGGATACAGAAATGTAGACAAAAAGATCCTGGTAGCTCCCCTCAGCTTGCCACATTAGCCCATACTCTTTGTTACTATCTTTGGTAATAACTTTCTTCCTGGACCAGACCCTCAGTCTAAATTCTTTTAGGTAATTAAGGGAAAGATAAAGTGTTTTTTGAATCTGATAGGTCTCGACTGCCTTCAGCTCAAAATAATCCACACACCAAAATGTCATACTTTGGGTTTATATATTCTTCTCTATTTATGTCAATTGTCCAAACATAAAAACCAAAGGAAAACAACAATTGAAAGCCATTATATACTTTTAGATCTGAGAAAGGAGGAAAAGGGGCAGGGCACATTTAAAAGAATGACATAGCTATTGAGTATGCCACACAAACTAGTTAGAACTGATTAAGGCCAAGATGGCAGAAGATTTGACTTCCAGTAGACCTTGAGCCTCATTATATGCTCATTGTAATGCATTAGCATGCTAAATGACAAACCCACAGGTGCTATGACAGTTCTGAGGCAACTATAAAATGCCAAAAATTGGACAGTGGCCCAATTCCTGAAAATCTCTACCCCTTCTCCAAAATGCTTGTAGCAATCTTCCTATTCATTAGCCTATGAAATTACCCAGCCCATAAAGACTAGTAACTACATAATTTGAGGCCACAATCACTTTTTGAGGTGTAGTACTTTCTGTCTATGAAGTATGTATCTCTCAAAACCTCTTATTTTCTTTGATGGCCTAGTTAATTCTTGGGGCAGAGTCCCCTTGATTGCCCACTTGTATCCTTACAAGCATCCTGTATTAGTAAATCTACTTCTTGCCTATCACTTTTCTCCTTGTTGAATTCTTTCTATGCTGAGACATTAAGAACCTGAGCTTCAGTAAGTCCTAAAACCAGGTGAGTGATTTTAATTAAAAGACAATGGGTTACGGTTCCAATCTGAGACCAGGTGTGAAGTTTCAGATCCACTGTCACCCAATAGAAGACAAGAGGTAGCCAATGTTTGTGTCATTTTCAAACTTCCTATGGTTGTCAATAAATACTTTTAATGGATTCAGTAATTACTTTTTAAAGTTTGGTTTGAAAGAGAGTCAATGTTACATTATTTTACATAATAAACAGCTTATAATTTATTAATATGATTAGATAAATACTATTGAGTTCTTTTTATTTCATTTTAAAACAGCATTTTATTTTTTATTATGCAATTCATAGTCTTTGTAAAGTTCTGAAAAATAGAATATTAAAAATATATAATAATCAGTTTTATATATTTTCAATATTCTATTTTTCAGGACTTTACAAGGACTATGAATTTGATGCATGATACTAGATGCTTGGGGCTGGTACACTGAGATGACCCAGAGGGATGGTATGGGGAGGGAGAAGGGAGGGGGATTCAGGATGGGGAACACATGTAAATACCTGTGGCGGATTCATGTTGATGTATGGCAAAACCAATACAATAATGTAAAGTAATTAAGTTCCAATTAAAATAAATTTATATTAATAATAAAAACAAATAAATAAAATATATAATAATCAGTTTTAATCCTAACACATAAAGATAATTATTGTTAATATTTTAACTTATGATTTTTAAAAAGGATTGGTGATGATGGTAATAATTCTGAACTTATTGTGTTCTTGCTATATATCAATGACTATAAACTGTGGAAAATTCTGAAAGAGATGGGAATACCAGACCACCTAACCTGCCTCTTGAGAAATCTGTATGCAGGTCAGGAAGCAACAGTTAGAACTGGACATGGAAAAACAGACTGGTTCCAAATAGGAAAAGGAGTGCGTCAAGACTGTATATTGTCACCCTGCTTACTTAACTTATATGTAGAGTGCTGCTGCTGCTGCTGCTGCTAAGTCGCTTCAGTCGTGTCCGACTCTGTGCGACCTCATAGACGGCAGCCCACCGGGCCCCCCCGTCCCTGGGATTCTCCAGGCAAGATTACTGGAATGGGGTGCCATTGCCTTCTCCATATATGCAGAGTACATCATGAGAAATGCTGGACTGGAAGGAACACAACCTGGAATCAAGATTGCCGGGAGAAATATCAAGAACCTCAGATATACAGATGACACCACCCTTATGGCAGAAAGTGAAGAGGAGCTAAAAAGCCTCTTGATGAAAGTGAAAGAGGAGAGTGAAAAAGTTGGCTTCAACCCTGGGATTTCTTTGGAAGGAATGATGCTAAAGCTGAAACTCCAGTACTTTGGCCACCTCATGCGAAGAGTTGACTCATTGGAAAAGACTCTGATGCTGGGAGGGATTGGGGGCAGGAGGAGAAGGGGATGACCGAGGATGAGATGGCTGGATGGCTTCATGGACTTGATGGACATGAGTCTGAGTGAACTCCGAGGGATGGTGATGAACAGGAAGGCCTGGCGTGCTGCGATTCATGGGGTCGCAAAGAGTCGGACATGACTGAGCAACTGAACTGAACTGAACTGATTGACTATAGCTGCTATATTATTTAATACTTACAATAATATTATTATCCCTCCTGTATAGGCATGGATAAGTTAATAAGCAGAATTAGGAATAGAAACCATTAGTATGATATAGCAGGGATCCCAGCTATAATCTACACTGGGATTTAGAAATGTTCTATGTTTCTTACAAACAATTAGAGCCATCTTACCAGAAATATATGGTCATTTACATACACATATAATATATATGTGAAATAAAAACATATATGCATATACATACATACATATGTGTATGCTATTATATATGATTTTGTGACATAATAAGAATTTATACTTGGTCACAGCTTGTGGCCAGACCTCCTAAAAGCCTTGTAATTTCCTAAATGATAAGAACTATATGTTCATTCAGTTCAGTTCAGTTGCTCAGTTGTGTTCGACTCTTTGCGACACATGAATTGTAGTACACCAGGCCTCCCTGTCCATCACCAACTCCCAGAGTTCACTCAAACTCACGTTCATTGAGTCGGTGATGCCATCCAGCCATCTCATCCTGTCATCCCCTTCTCTTCCTGCCCCCAGTCCTCCTAGGATCAGAGTCCTCTCCAATGAGTCAACTCTTTGCATGAGGTGGCCAAAGTATTGAAGTTTCAGCTTCAGCATCATTCTTTCTAAAGAATACTCAGGATGGATATCCTTTAGAATGGACTATTTGGATCTCCTTGCAGTCCAAGGGACTCTCAAGAGTCTTCTACAACACCACAGTTTAAAAGCATCATATGTTCATTACAGCACTGTTTACAGTAGCTGGGACATGGAAGCAATCTAAATATCTATCAAAAGACGAATGGGTAAATAAGATGTGGTTTGTACATGCAATGAAATATTACTCAACCATCAGTTCGGTTCAGTTCAGTCACTCAGTCATGTCCAACTCTTTGCGACCCCATGAATTGCAGCACGCCAGGCCTCCCTGTCCATCACCAACTCCTGGAGTTCACTCAGACTTGTGTCCATCGGGTCAGTGATGCCATCCAGCCATCTCATCCTCGGTCATCCCCTTCTTCTCCTGCCCCCAGTCCCTCCTAGCATCAAAGTCTTTTCCAATGAGTCAACTCTGCACATGAGGTGGCCAAAGTACTGGAGTTTCAGCTTTAGCATCCAGGGTTGATTTCCTTCAGAATGGACTGGCTGGATCTCCTTGCAGTCCAAGGGACTCTCAAGAGTCTTCTCCAACACCACAGTTCAAAAGCATCAATTCTTCAGCGCTCAGCCTTCTTCACAGTCCAACTCTCACATCTATACATGACTACTGGAAAAACCATAGCCTTGACTAGACGGACTTTAGTCAGCAAAATAATGTCTCTACTTTTGAATATGCTATCTAGGTTGGTCATAACTTTCCTTCCAAGGAATAAGCGTCTTCTAATTTCATGGCTGCAGTCACCATCTGCAGTGATTTTGGAGCCCCTAAAAATAAAGTCTGACACTGTTTCCACTGTTTCCCCATCTATTTCCCATGGAGTGATGGGACCGGATGCCATGATCTTCGTTTTCTGAATGTTGAGCTTTAAGCCAACTTTTTCACTCTCCTCTTTTACTTTCATCAAGAGGCATTTTAGTTCCTCTTCACTTTCTGCCAGAAGGGTGGTGTCATCTGCATATCTGAGGTTAATGATATTTCTCCCGGCAATCTTGATTCCAGCTTGTGTTTCTTCCAGTCCAGTGTTTTTCATGATGTACTCTGCATAGAAATTAAATAAGCAGGGTGACAATATACAGCCTTGACATACACCTTTTCCTATTTGGAACCTCAACCATAGAAAGGAACAAAACTGAGTCATTTGTAGTGATGTCAATGGGCTCAGAGTTTGTCACACAGAGCGAAGTAAGTCAGAAAGAGAAAAACAAATAACACGTGTATAGAAGGTACAAAGGTGGTTCAGATGAACTTATTTGCAATGCAAAAATAAAGACATAGATGTAGAGAATGGACATGAGGATGCAGGGTAAAAGGAGAGGGTGAGTAGAAATGACATATATACACTACTGTGTAAAATAGATGTCTAGTAGCAAGCTGCTGTATAGCATAGGGAACTCAACTAGGTGCTCAGTAATGACCTAGAGGGGATTGGGATGGAGTGGTTGGAGGGAGGTTCAAGAGGGAAGGGGTATATGTATACATGTATTGGGTAGAAGCACATCCAGGGAGGGAATGGAAGCTCCAAATCCCTTTTCTAAACCTTGCCCAATGCATATAGTCTATTTGACTGTTTGTGAGTTACCTCCTTTATAGGAAATGGATAATTTTAAGTAAAGTGCTTTTCTGAGTCTGAAGTATGGGAAATCCAGACTTGTGATTGGAATCTAAAGCAGGAGTAATCTTGTGAAACTTGAGCCCTTAAGCTGTGAGATCTGATTTTAACTCTATGAAGATAGTGTCAGAATTAAATTGATTGTCAGACACCCAGTTGTTGTCCAAGAATTGGAAAACCTACACAATTTGTTGGGAGAATTTGTTAACATAAAACAGATGGACTGCTGGGTATGTCTCCAGCAAAGATGGGTTTACTTGTGGTCAGCAGAACGTTGCAGTTCAGGGTCTGCAACCATGTTCAGTCACTAGGAAGACTCTGCCCACCAAGGGAAAGAGAAGACTTTTTATAGAGAGGAGAAGGAAATTTGGAAGGCCGTCTTAAACAAATAGTCCATGACTTTTCATTGGTTAAATCCTTGCTAGGAAAGAAGTCTTTTATCTTCCTGTTGAGCTCTGCTATTGTGATAGGTGTGAGAACTTCCCTTTCTGGTCTCCAGTCTTTATTTAACTGAGGTTTCTGTTTATGAATTTTTTACAAAGTGTTGACAGTAGTAGAAAGGAAACAATCTTTTCCCTTTTAATGTGTATGTGTGTGTTGTGTGCATGTGTGACTTTAAAAACTCTAGGGAAAGAAATGCATCTTAATGAAGACAGTTTGTCATTAAAATCTTGTTTTAGTTAACAAAATCTTAGTCTTTATTTATTTATTTTTAATGAAAGCAGTGATTCTAAAAACAAGATTGGTTCTGATGTTTAGATACTTCCCCAAAGTCTGATGGGAGCCCAGGAAATGAGTGGATGTGATAGTAAAGGAAAGGGATTCTGGCTATGAATAAAACAAAGAAAGCAAAAGATCCATTTCACAAATACTTTTTTCACTTTGTCACACTTGATTGGCTTTAAATGGTGCGATTTACTTTACCAAATACCATGAAACTAGTTATTTTTGGACTTTTAATTAAAATAGTTTTTAGCAAATGGCAAATACACAGTCAAACAGTGATATGCATATTTACACAGGACCAAATACTTTATATTGTCTGCATTTTAAACTGCCATTATAGGATTAATCACTTTGCTAATATAAACAGAGAGGATGCACTCTAAATATCATTTGACAAATATTTTCAGTTTGTGAACATCTTTAAGGAAGAAATGGGACTACATATATACATATACAAATTCAACTGCAATACAATTCTAAGTTAGGCATAGAATTGCAGCTTTCAAAGTTGTAGCTTACACATACAATTGAAACTTTATTTTTATATTAATTATTGAAACACATAAGTAAGGTGCCATTACTATCTTATGTTTCTCAGTAACATTTTGTGCTTCCCCCTAAAAAAATTAGTATTGAGAAAAAGTTTCAGGAAAAATTGTTTGAATAGTTTTTCAAAGTACTTTCATAAATAAATCAGCTTAGATTTTGCTTAGAATAGGACAATCTTTATATTATCTACCATTTTCCTATGTACTATGTATGTATGTATGTATGTGTTAGTTGCCAAGTTGGGTCCAACTCTTTGTGATTTCATGGACTGTAGCTAACCAGGCTCTTCTCTCCATAGAATTCTCCAGGCAAGAATCCTGGAGTGGATAGCCATTCCCTTCTCCAGGGGATCTTCTCCTGGCCCAGGGATCACACCTGGGTCTCCTGCATTGCAAGTGGATTCTTACCATCTGAGCCACCAGAGAAGCCCCATGTATTATAAAATATACTAATATATTTTCTAATAATAATATGCTAATAGTATAAATATACTATGGTTTATATTTATATCTACATATCATTATAATAGTACTATCTAATAAACTAGCATGTCAGTGGTATAAATTGTGACATATAGATACTAAGATATGCTATATTTTGGGTTCAGTTGTATCCCTCTAAAATTCATATGTTGAAATTCTAAACCCTAGTACCTTAGAATGGGATCTTATATGGAAACAAGGTAATTGTAGATATAATTAGTTAAGATGAGATCATATTCAAGTAGGATGGGCCATAATTCAATGTGTTGCTGTTGGTTTTATAAAAAAGGGGAAATTTCCACCCAGATACTCCCACAGGGAGAATGCCATATGAAATAAAGATAGCGATTGGTGAAGCTTTTACAAGCCAAATAATCCCAAAGATTTCACTAAGTTACAAGAGGCATGGGACAGATTTTCCCCACAGCCTTTGCAAGAAACCAGCGAATATGATAATTTTGATCTTGGGCTTTTAGCATCCAAACTGTGCTGCTGCTGCTGCTAAGTTGCTTCAGTCATGCCTGACTCTGAGACAATACATTTTTGTTGTTTAAGCCATTCAGTTTGTAGTAACTTGTTACATCAGTCTTAGCAAATAGTATATTATTTTATACTAAGTTCAGTTCAGTTCCATTGCTCAGTCGTGTCCGGGTCTTTGGAGCCCAAGAATTGCAGCATGCCAGGCCTCCCTGTCCATCACCAACTCCCAGAGTTCACTGAAACTCACGGCCATCTAGTAAATGATGCCATCCAACCATCTCATCCTGTGTCGTCCCCTTCTCCTCCTGCCCCCAATCCCTCCCAGCATCAGAGTCTTTTCCAATGAGTCAACTCTTCTCATGAGGTGGCCAAAGTATTGGAGTTTCAGATTCAGCATCAGTCCTTCCATTGAACACCCAGGACTGATCTCTTTTAAATGGACTGGTTGGATCTCGTTGCAGTCCAAGGGATTCTCAAGAGTCTTCTCCAACACCACAGTTCAAAAGCATCAATTCTTCGGTGCTCAGCCTTCCTCACAGTCCAACTCTTGCATCCATACATGACCACTGAAAAAAACCACAGCCTTGACTAGACAGATCTTTGTTGGCAAAGGAATGTCTCTGCTTTTGAATATGCTATCTAGGTTGGTCATAACTTTCCTTCCAAGGAGTGTCTTTTAATTTCATAGATGCAATCACTATCTGCAGTGATTATGGAGCCCCCTAAAACAGTCTGACACTGTTTCCACTGTTTCCCCATTTATTCCCCATGTGTGATGGGATCAGATTCTATGATTTATGATTTTCATTTTCTGAATGTTGAGCTTTAAGCCAACTTTTTCGCTCTCCTCTTTCACTTTCATCAAGAGGCTTTTGAGTTCCTCTTCACTTTCTGCCATAAGGGTGGTGTCATCTGCATATCTGAGGTTCTTGATATTTCTCCCAGCAATCTTGCTTCCAGCTTGTGATTCTTCCACCCAGCATTTCTCATGATGTATTCTGCATATAAGTTAAATAAGCAAGATGACAATATACAGCCTTGACGTACTCCCTTTTCCTATTTGGAAGCACTCTGTTGTTCCATGTCCAGTCCTAACTGTTGCTTCCTGACCTGCATACAGATTTCTCAAGAGGCAGATCAGGTGGTCTGGTATGCCCATCTCTCTCAGAATTTTCCACGGTTTATTGTGATCCACACAGTCAAAGGCTTTGGCATACTCAATAAAGCAGATATAGATGTTTTTCTGGAACTCTCTTGCTTTTTCCATGATCCAGCAGATGTTGGCAATTTGATCTCTGGTTCCTCTGCCTTTTCTAAAACCAGCTTGAACATCTGAAAGTTCACTGTTCACGTATTGCTGAAGCCTGGCTTGGAGAATTTTGAGCATTACTTTACTAGCATGTGAGATGAGTGCAATTGTGTGGTAGTTTGAGCATTCTTTGGAACTGCCTTTCTTTGGGATTGGAATGAAAACTGACCTTTTCCAGTCCTGTGGCCACTGCTGAGTTTTCCAAGTTTGCTGGCATATTGAATGTCTCACTTTCACAGCATCATCTTTTAGGATTTGAAATAGATCAACTGGAATCCCATCACCTCCACTAGCTTTGTTCATAGTGATGCTTTCTAAAGCCCACTTGACTTCACATTCCAGGATGTCTGGCTCTAGGTGAGTGATCACACCATCGTGATTATCTGGGTCATGAAGATCTTTTTTGTACAGTTTTACTGTATATTCTTGCCACCTCTTCTTAATATCTTTTGCTTCTGTTAGGTCCATATCATTTCTGTCCTTTATTGAGCCCATCTTTGCATGAAATGTTCCCTTGGTATCTCTAATTTTCTTGAAGAGATCTCTAGTCTTTCCCATTCTGTTCTTTTCCTCTGTTTCTTTGCAGTAATCACTGAGGAAGGGTTTCTTATATCTCCTTGCTATGCTTTGGAACTCTGCATTCAGATGCTTATATCTTTCCTTTTCTCTTTTGCTTTTCAATTCTCTTCTTTTCACAGTTATTTGGAAGGCCTGCCTAGACAGCCGTTTTTTTTTTTTTTTTGCATTTCCTTTCCATGGGGACGGTCTTGATTCCTTTCTCCTGTACAATTTCATGAACCTCCGTCCATAGTTTATCAGGCACTCTGTCTATCAGATCTAGTCCCTTAAATCTGTTTCTCACTTCCACTGTATAATCATAAGGGATTTGATTTAGGTCATATCTGAATGGTCTAGCAGTTTTCCCTACTTTCTTCAATTTAAGTGTGAATTTGCTAATAAGGCATTCATTATCTGAGCCACAGTCAGCTCCTGGTCTTGTTTTTACTGACTGTATAGAGCTTCTCCATGTTTGGCTGCAAAGAATATAATCAATCTCATTTTGGTGTTGATCATCTGGTGATGTCCATGTGTACAGTCTTTTCTTGTGTTGTTGGAAGAGGGTGTTTGCTATGAGCAGTGCATTCTCTTGACAAAACTCCGTTATCCTTTGCCCTGCCTCATTCTGTATTTTAAGGTCAAATTTGCCTGTTACCCCAGGTGTTTCTTGACTTCCTACTTTTTTAATTCCAGTCCCCTATAATGAAAAGGACATCTTTTTTTGGGTGTTAGTTCTAAAAGGTCTTGTATGTCTTCATAGAACCATTCTACTTCAGCTTCTTCAGCCCTACTGGTAGGAGTATAGGCTTGGATTGCCATGATATTGAATGGTTTGCCTTGGAAATAAACAGAGATCATTCTGTCGTTTTTGAGATTACATCCAAATACTGCATTTTGGGCTCTTTTGTTGACTATAATGGCTACTCCATTTCTTCTAAGGGATTCTTGCCCACAGTAGTAGATATAATGGCCATTTGATTTAAATTCATCCTATTCTTGCCTGGAGAATCACAGGGGTGGGGAGCCTGGTAGACTGATGTCTATGGGGTCACACAGAGTTGGACACAACTAAAACATTTTAGCAGCAGCAGCAGCAGCATTCCAGTACATCTTAGTTTGCTGATTCCTAGAATGTCGATGTTCACTCTTGCTCTCTCCTGTTTGACCACTTCCAATTTGCCTTGATTCATAGACTTAACATTCCAGGTTCCTATGCAATATTGCTCTTTGCAGCCTTGGACCTTGCTTCTATCACCAGTCTCATCCACAACTGGGTATTGTTTTTGTTTTGGCTCCATCCCTTCATTCTTTCTGGACTTATTTCTCCACTGATCTCCAGTAGCATATTGGGCACCTACTGACCTGGGGAACTCCTCTTTCAGTATCCTATCATTTTGCCTTCTCATACTGTTCATGGGGTTCTCAAGGCAAGAATACTGAAGTGGTTTGCCATTCCATTCTCCAGTGGACCACATTCTGTCAGACCTCTCCACCATGACCCGTCCATTTTGGGTGGCCATGCACAGCCTAGCTTAGTTTCACTGAGTTAGACAAGGGCTCAGGAGGNGGGGTTCTCAAGGCAAGAATACTGAAGTGGTTTGCCATTCCATTCTCCAGTGGACCACATTCTGTCAGACCTCTCCACCATGACCCGTCCATTTTGGGTGGCCATGCACAGCCTAGCTTAGTTTCACTGAGTTAGACAAGGGCTCAGGAGGCCCTAGAGGAGCCATCCCACGTTGAAGGTCAGGAAGGGTGGCGGTGAGGAGATACCTCTCACCCAAGGTAAGGAGCAGTAGCTGTGCTTTGCTGGAGCAGCCATGAAGAGATACCACACACCCAAGGTAAAAGAAACCCAAGTAAGATGGTAGGTGTTTCAAGAGGGCATCAGAGGACAGACACATTGAAACCATACTCACAGAAAACTAGTTAACATAATCACACTAGGACCACAGCCTAGTCTAACTCAAGGAAAGCAAGCCATGCCCACGGGGCAACCCAAGATGGGCAGGTCATGGTGGAGAGGTCTGACAGAATGTGGTCCACTGGAGAAGGGAATGGCAAACCACTTCAGTATTCTTGCCTTGAGAACCCCATAAACAGTATGAAAAGGCAAAATGATAGGATAGTGAAAGAGGAGCTCCCCAGGTCAGTAGGTGCCCAATATGCTACTGGAGATCAGTGGAGAAATAACTTTGAAAGAATGAAGGGATGGAGCCAAAGCAAAAACAATAACCAGCTGTGGATGTGACTGGTGGTAGAAGCAAGGTCCGATGCTGTAAAAAGCAATACTGCATAGGAACCTGGAATGTCAGGTCCATGAATCAAAGCAAATTGGAAGTGGTCAAACAAGAGATGGCAAGGGTGAACATCGACATTTTAGGAATCAGCTAACTAAAATGGACTGGAATGGGTGAATTTAACTCAGATGACCATTATATCTACTACTGCAGGCAGGAATCCCTCAGAAGAAATGGAGTAGCCATCATGGTCAACAAAAGAGTCTGAAATGCAGTAGTTGGATGCAACCTCAAAAGTGACAGAATGATCTCTGTTTGTCTCCAAGGCAAACCATTCAATATCACAGTTATCCAAGTCTATGCTCCAACCAGTAATGCTGAAGAAGCTGAAGTTGAACGATTCTATGAAGACCTACAAGACCTTTTAGAACTAACACCCAGAAAAGATGTCCTTTTGATTATAGGGGACTTGAATGCACAAGTAGGAAGTCAAGAAACACCTGGAGTAACAGGCAAATTTGGCCTTGGAATGCAGAATGAAGCAGGGCAAAGACTAATAGAGTTTTGCCAAGAAAATGCACTGGTCATAGCAAACACCCTCTTCCAACAACACAAGAGAAGACTCT
>SJYT01074513.1:0-13251 GCA_006410635.1 Cephalophus harveyi | reverse complement strand
CCTTCCAATTTATCCCAATTTCCCATCCTGTTTGTGGGAGGGCTCCAGTTGTGAAATCCCTTATTATCTACCCACTTGGAAAATCTATGCAGCCATTGCCTTGTAACTGACACCATTCTTTTTGGTGTCTTGCCAGAAACATTAATTTAATTAATGCTTGTTACAAAGGAACAAAAATCAGACTCACCTAAGCTGTTTTCCTCTGACATATTAAATGCAAAAAGAATATGGAGCAACATCTACAGAATTTTTAGGAGAAGGTGTTTGTGAACCCAAAATTTTGTTCTATGTCAAATTATCTTTCACGTTTAAAGTCAACAGAAAGACATTTCCATTAAATAAGAAAATATGCCTCCTGGTACATTTCTAGGGGGAAAAAAATCCTTGAAGGGGATTTCCATTTTTGGCAGTGAAGAAATATTTTGTATCAGGATAACCTTGTGTGGGGAGGAACTGTGAAGCAGGATAGAATACAGTGTAGAGGAGTCTGAGAGCCTTGGAGATTCAAGGTTGCCAGGATTCGAAGGGCCAACCGGTCAGGAGGGAAATGCACAGCCGAGTCCTTTCTCTCCAGCGGCTGTTCTCCCCCTGGAGTATCTGCTGATCAGCCCCTGTCACCACGGGGAGTGGACGCCGACAGACAGTGGCTGCTCCAGGCGCGCCGCAGGCGGGACGGTTGGTGTCCAGAGTGCAAAGCTGCCAGGACTGGAAGAGCTGTTAACACAGAGAAAGCAGAACCAAAGGGAGTGGAAGCCAAGTCGGAATGCAGCTTCTCCTCAAGGTGTTTCCTTGTTTCTGTGGAAAACATTGAGACTATTTCCACAGATGCAGATTCCCAGCAGATTCCCCCAAGATCTCTTCATAATTAACAGTATTGCATGTCCGACTTTGCGACCCCATGGACTGTAGCCCGCCAGGCTCCTCTGTCCCTGGGGTTCTCCAGGCAAGAATACTGGAGTGGGTTGCCATTTCCTCCTCCAGGGGATCTTCCCGACCCAGGGATCGAACCCGTGTCTCCTGTGTCTCCAGCATTGGCAGGCAGATTCTCTACCACTGAACCATCTGGGAAGCCAAATTATTAGGAAACCAGAAACCACTATTCTGATACAGTGGATCTCCCACAAATCTTCCACAAATGCGATATGGAATGGTGGACTATTAGAAGTTTCCTTCAGCATCATGTTTCACACAGTACTGCTTATTGTAAGCGCTTCTGCTCTTTAACCTCGTTCTGGAGATCCTGGCTGGTTCAGGAAAAGGAGTGGGGAGCGGGGAAGAGGGAGGGGTGGGAGACGGCAAGATGAGAAGAGATGGATGAAAGGAGAAAGAAAAGAGAAAACAGGAAGAACCGAACAGGAGGAAAGCAATGGCACACGCATTATTTTCACATAGTATAATTTCTTACAGGGTAATTCCAAAAGACACAACTATGGACAAATGATGAGATCTGAAAATATGTCAAAAACTGCATAGATTTAAAATCAGTATAAAGAAGCCAGCAGTAAACACCTTGAAGACATGTTAAAATGATAATACTTTTAATAGCTATAAAATCTTGTCAGGCAATAATTTTGTTGTTTTGTTCAGTAGCTAAGTCTTGTGCAACTCTTTGCAACCCCATGGACTGCAGCACACCAGGCTTCCCTGTCCTTCACCAACTCCCAGAGCTTGCTCAAACTCATGTCCATTGAGTCAGTGATGCCATCCAACCATCTCATCCTCTGTCGCCCCCTTCTCCTCTTGCCTTCAGTCCTTCACAACATCAAGGTCTTTTCCAGTGAGTCAGCTCTAATGATAAATCTGTCAAAGATTATGGGAGAAATTATAAAACTATACAGAGAGTTATTAACTAGGAGAAGCAAATTGAGAGGTATACCATGTTTATGAATAGGAAGACCCAGTTTGTAAAGATACTAGCTTACAACCAATATAATTCGTAAATTCAATGCAGTACTATGGTTTGAATCAATGCTGATTTATAATCAATTCTGAAATGTATGTGAAAAAGCAAAGATCCAACAATAACCAAGACATCCCTGCAGAAGAAAATCAGACTCCAAGGTTACTGTAAAGTTACAATCATTAATATAATGCAGTGTTCGTTCAGATCAGTAGACGAGCAGACCAATGAAACAGAATTGAGAGCCAGAAACGAACCCATTCACAGAAATGCGATTTCCAGTGGGAGTCAATACCAATTAATGGGATCGAGGTGACTTTCATCTATGCGGAAAAGATGAAGTTGAATACTTTCATCACACCATATGCTGAAATCAATTGCATTTGGATTAGAAAAAAATTGAAGAGCATGTCCATATGTTCTTGCAATAGGAAGAACTTATTAATCAAGGCTGTAAAGGAATACATAAAATAAAAACCATAAAGGAAGAGACTGATATCTTTAATCACAAAGAGACAGGCAGGGGCCAATCAAGCAGAGCATCGTAGCCTCTAGAAGGAAAGTTGGTGGTCCTGCTGAGCTTTGTGGGAAGATACTGAAGGGTTTTGAGTAGATTATTACGATGTGATTTATATTTAAAAAATCCCATTGGCTGCTTTGTGGAAAAAAGGCCATAGAGGGCAGGAGTGGAGGAAGGGAGCTGGTGAGAAGATTATCAGAGCAGTCTTGGTCAGGAGATCTTGGATGGGGTGACTGTGGTGGAGACAGAAGGGAAGAGATTCAGACATAGTTAGGGAGAAAAGTGGAGAGAGTAGGCGTAGATTATAATCGAATGAGCCAAATAGAAGAAAATTCTGAGGGTTTTGGGCCTGAGCAACTGGGCAGNGTGGTGGAGACAGAAGGGAAGAGATTCAGACATAGTTAGGGAGAAAAGTGGAGAGAGTAGGCGTAGATTATAATCGAATGAGCCAAATAGAAGAAAATTCTGAGGGTTTTGGGCCTGAGCAACTGGGCAGCTGTGATGCTATTTACTGAGACGGAGAACCCAAGGAAAGAACTATTTAAGGAGTGGCTGAGAAACAATTTGAGAGTTCTGTTTTGCCGATTAGTCAACCAGACAGCGGGGTAAAGAAGGCATTTAGGTGTACAGACACGGAGCTTGCTGCTGAGGTCAGGAGTGGAGGGACCTAAATCCAGACTGCCATCAGCATCAGGTGGCATTTATAGCCAAGGGTAAGGGGAGGTAGTTTGGGGTCACGACACAGGGTACCTAGATGCCCCAGGGATCGCATCTGGGTCTCATGCATTGCAGACAGACTCTTTACTGTCAGAGCCACCAGGGAAACACCCATCTAGATGCCAGACAAAGACATTTTACTCAGTCTTGGCTCCATCATGCCTGCGTTGATGTTTAGCACAAATGTGAGCTCAGAAATATTTGATGATGAAAAGCCTCTTGGACTGGTTTTGCATTAGTCATCCTACTTTCTTATAATGTATAAAACAAACAGGATTTTAGGCTTTCCCTACTGGTTACTATCAGCCAGTATTGGAAGGCTTTGTATTTGTATTTAGTAATGACAAACATCAGACAGAATTCAGAAGCGTAGGGTTTTCCTGTTAACTCTGCTACTACTAAGATATAAGATCTTGGGGTAAAGTCATTTATTTAGTCTTTATTTTTTAGGTATTTCTCACCTTTAAGACAAGGGTCTTGGCCCAACTGATTCCTAAGATTCTGTGATTACAATGAAGTTCAGTTCAGTTCAGTCGCTCAGTTGTGTCTGACTCTTTGCAACCCCATGGACTGCAGCATGCCAGGCTTCCCTGTCCATCACTACTCCCAGAGCTTGCTCAAACTCATGTCCATTGAGTCAGTGATGCCATCCAACCATCTTATCCTCTGTCACCCCTTTCTCCTCCCACCTTCAATCTTTCCTAGCATCGGGGTCTTTTCCAATGAGTCAGTTCTTCACATCAGGTGGCCCAAGTATTACAATGAAAGTTGCATGAAACAATTATTAATAGCAGTAGCATTCCTGTTAGGGGCAAATGCCTTTGCTTTAAACAATAACATCATCAATCACATGGGGTTAGCAGGAGAAAAGGAGAGAGAGAGCTAAATGTGCTGTGCTAGAAATAAACCATTCTTGGTACTGAAGCTGTGAGAGAGGGGCTGGGAGGAGGGGTGGAGGACCGGGGGAAGCTGGAAGGATGCTGAGGGCGGAGCTTGGCTTGTGTTGGTGTGACTGGTGAGCTTTCCATCAGCAAGTGCTTTGGGAACAAGCGTATATTCGGTTTGGTTTCTGTTGTTTGCCTTGCTGTGATGTAAATGTCTTTGAGCTTCCCTAACTTTGGGTAAAGTCTGCCGGGCTGAATATTGTTGCGAGCCAGGCTTTCACTTTGTTGCTTGCTAGGTGGATTTCATTTTTTTGTGAAAATGAAGGAAGGCACCATTTCTGTATCTGGAATAATTTCAGGCAGAACAGAAAGAGGATGTAGGACACTGTGATACGATTCACATTTACAACTAATTCAGTAGGAATGAGGGGCTTACGGCCAAGAGTAACCATGGGAAGACAGGGCTCCCCTGGGAAGTCACATAAATCTTTGGCAGAACATCACCGTCTACAAATCATGATGTTATTCAAGCCAAAGGAATGAAAAGATCAGGGTGACCCCAGGTTCTTGCCAGCTCTCACAGCCTCTCTATCCATCAAACTTGCTGATTTTTGGAGGATTACTCAGTAAACAGAAGAGTACTTCATATAATATTTATTTTGCGATGAAGAAACATTTTTGCAGTATTTGAAGCAATTCCACATATGTATTTTTAAAATTTCTGATTGGCGTTAGTAAAGAGATTTATAAAATCTTTCATGTGGTCATTTACATTTTTGTATAGGTTTTAACGGGGTTTTTGGAGAAAAATAGCCTGAGTTTAAAATGTGTGCTTATATTTACAAGTGAGTCAAATGTTAAGACAAGATGTTCTCCAGTACAGAGGAAGCAGCAACAGCACTTGTGGTTTTGTTATCCAAGGTGTTTCTTTGTTTTTCTCTCCAGCAAACAAAGACCTCTTCAGCATCAAGAGGGAAAGAAGTGAAGAGGCTGACCTCGTTTGAAAGGTGCTCCAGAGTGACCTAAGTTGTTTTCGAATTTCCTCTTAGTAATTATATCTGCCATCCAATTTCCCCCTAATTGCTCCAAAATGAAAAGGAAAAAATAACTGACTTTTGAATTTGTCTGAACATTTTTGTGTGTGTGTGAGGAGTGTAAAAACAAAAATACTTCTGCTAGTAACTTCTACCCACTGATTCTGTGGAACAATGGAAGTTGAAAGAGGAGAGGAAAAGTGGTCAGATGGTGAGCAAACTCTTAGCGGCTCCAGTGGCTGAGCCTCCGGGCTGGGAGCACTCCGTCTGCAGGAGCTGGGGGGTGGGCATCAGGGTGAGGAGGGGCCAGAGACTGGAGCTGGGCAGGGGAAGTCTTCAGAGTTCTCCCAAAGTGGGCTGAGATGGATTCCTAACCCATGCCAGTGAGCTCATCACAGTCCTTTCTCCTTTCATTTTGGAACACATTTAGTCCATTCCTTGACATCCATGACTTAAAAATTTTTTTTCATTGGCGCGTAGTTGATTTACAGTGTTGTGGCAGTTTCTGCGGTACATCAAGGTGAATCAGTTACACACACCCACACAGCCACACTGTTTGAGAGGCTCTTCCCGTGTAGGTCGTTACAGGGCCCGGAGCAGAGTTTCCTGTGCTACTCAGCAGGTCCTTGTGTTCAGTGCTAGTCGCTCACCTGTGCCCGACTCTGTGACCCCACGGACTGCAGCCCACCAGGCCCTTCTGTTCAGGGGATGCTCCAGGCAAGATGCTGGAGTGGGTTGCTATTTCGTTCTCCAGGGGATCTTCCCGACCCAGGGATCAAACCTGGGTCTCCTGCACTGCAGGCAGACTCCCTACCGACTGAGCCAGCAGGGAAGCCCAGTGAGGGGGACAAGGGGGATAAACTGGGATTGACAGAGACACACGCTGTATATCAAAAAGATAAGAAAGACCTACTGTGTAGAACAGGGAACTCTACTCAATACTCTGGTTTAGGCCTATATAGGAAAAGAATCTAAAAAAGAGTGGATAGACATATAACTAATTCACTTTCCTGCGTGCCTGAAATTAACACCCCAGTGTCAATCAACTATGCTCCAACTTAAAAAAAAGCACCTGCACTTTAAAAATGGATGAGGTAGCATTTCCACCTTCCTAAAAATACTACTAGAGAACTAAAGTTCTAAAGAACTTACATTCACAAAGTAATTGATAAAAATATTCCTCTGGATTGTATAAGAGTATAGACAGGACTGCTGATAGACTCGGGTGTGTGATATTAATCACACATAACTTCTTTCTTTCCTGCTCCATCAGAGGCTGGGCTCTCCTTGTTTGCAGTCTCTCCATTTGATGCAGACAAATCTTTAGTCTCTTGGTTGGTTGGCCAAGAGTCTCTTGATCAAACCCAGGTCTCTGCATTGCAGGTAGATTCTTTACCATCTGAACCACCAGGGAAGCCCAGTAAGTCCTTAATAGTTATCTATTTTATCAGGAAGATCCCCTGGGTAAGGACATGGTAACCCACTCCAGTATTCCTGCCTGGAGAATTCCATGGACAGAGGAGCCTGGCGGGCTGCAGTCCATAGGGTTGCAAAGAGCTGGACGTGACTGAGGGACTTAGCACGCCTGCAGGCACTCAGTGTGATGGTTACGAGTGCAGAGGTGGGGCTAGGCTGATAATTTTGGGATTTTTGCTCTATCATGTGTTGTCTGTCAGACCTTAAGGAATGCAACATATTTGCACTTGAAGTTCATTTATAAAATGTGGATAATAACATCCCCTTCATAGGACTGTGGAGGGGATTACACATGTTATGAGAAAAATATTTAGCAGTGTCCTGCTCATTTTAAATACTGTAATTATTAGTGTGTATGCGTGCCTGTTGAGTCACTTCTGTCGTATCTGACTCTTTGCGACCCCATGGACTATCGCCTGCCAGGCTTCTCTGTCCGTGGGATTCTTCAGGCAAGAATACTGGAGTGGGCTGCCATGCCCTCCTCCAGGGCATCCTCCCAACCCAGGGGCCGAACCCTCGGTTCCCATGTCTCCTGCACTGGCAGGCGAGTTCTTCACCACCAGCACCACCTGGGCAGCCCAGTTATCAGTGTAGGTAACTCCAAGGTTTTTACTGGGTATCTAGGTATTGCTGCAGTCCATGGGGCAGAAAAGAGTCAGACACGACTGAGAGACTGAGCAACAGCAACGAGGTATCGCTTCCGTTTCTCTGTGAGCAGAATTAATGTCCTGATGAGTATTCATTTGCAAAAGTCTTTGAAGACATTTCTGGTTATTTCCTCAAGGTAAATTCTTAGACATGAAAACATTTGGTTAAAAAAGTTTGTGCAGTTTCAAAGCTTTTGATTCTTGTTTCCAAACTATGAGAAAAGCTTTTCTCACCTCTCCTGCCAGCAAAACACTAGGCCTTTCCCCTGAAGAATGAATACACGTGTGTGTATCTCCCGATTTGCCGAGGTACAGGAATGCGGAAATAGTCTTTCACTGCTGTTTTAATTTGCATTTATTTGACTAGGGCTCTTTCCTTGATTCATGGTCTAGCCCACTCTTCTGTAATTCTAGTCCCACTTGCTAGTCACCCCTATTATTTCAGGGAGCTATCTTATTCCCTCACTGGTTGATATAGATCACCAGTTCTTTCAACCATTTATCATATGAAATAGTTTCCAGAATAGTTTGTCCTATTCGGAATGTATTCCAGTTTGTCCTTGTTCCTCTTAAAAGATGGTGCCAGAATCAAGCACAATCTTCCATGTGTGGTCAGACCGGCTGCTACGTGTGCCAAGGAGTAAGATGGTTCAATTATAATGTGCTTTTCTTTCGCGAATCCATTACTATGCAGTTACCTTTCAGTTTCTATTGAGTCTTGTTGTGACTTAGAATGAATCTGGACCAGAGAAGTTTTTGGCTAATGGATTCTTTTTGAAAGTTGTATTTTAAATGACTTTTTCTCTCGTTTTCTGCTGCTTTAAGATCGCATAGTGTAACTGTTATCTTTAAGGCTCTGGAGTCTATGCCTCTTCTAGGGTAGCACTGGGTTGTATTAGCTACGTTAGCATCCTGCCTACATTTTGCATCATCTTGTAAAGTGGATAGTCAATGCATTCTTTGTAGAATGACTGAGGCATGCATTGGAGAAGGAAATGGAAATCCACTCCAGTATTCTTGCCTGGAGAATCCCAGGGACAGAGGAGCTGGTGGGCTGTTGTCTATGGGGTCGCACAGAGTCAGACACAACTGAAGTGACTTAGCAGCAGCAGCAGCAGCAAAGGCAGGCATGAGACGAATAGAGATCGGTGGATCTGATTCTGAGAGATTTGATCCAGCCAACAAACCACCTTGGAAAGTGGAAGAGGAGACTTTCTGGAGTTTCTCTTATTGTTCTTTGGGCTTATCAAACAGGCTTTTCAAAATGCATATTCAGTTCAGTCTCTCAGTTGTGTCCGACTCTTTGTAATCTTATGAAACACAGCACGCCAGGCCTCCCTGTCCATCACCAACTCCCAGAGTCCACCCAAACCCATGTCCATTGAGTCGATGATGTCATCCAACCACCTCATCCTCTGTCGTCCCCTTTACCTGCAAAGCTTAAGGAAGAAAGTGGTGGGTCACTGAAATCTTGAGAGAAGGTAACATTCCACGTTTATGTGTGAAAGTGCTTTACAAATTCCAATGTGTTTTATCCTATTCGTTCTAAGGTCTGGGAGTTATTATGACCTCTGTGAATGCTTTAAAGGAAGAGCCCATGTGTCAGAATCAAGAACTGACGGTTTCATTTGAGTGTTGTTTCGGGAACTGAATAATGAGACACAAAATACCGAACACGGGCTAGTGTAAAGTAGGGATTGTGGAGTGACAGGCTATTTCCTAAACTGAGTATCTGGCTTGATTCCGAAAACTAAGGTTTTTAAGAGCTGTCTGGTCTGTTGAATCTCAGAGGGGAAGCAGAAATAGAGGAGACGGTCCAGTGGGCTCAAGTGCTGAAGAATAGGAGAAACACACACAGGCATTTGACACAGATTCTCTCGCCAAGGTTTTCTGTGATGGTCAGCCAGTGTCTCCTAAGACCACGCCCTCTTCTACCTTAAAGCCGTTGAGCCACATGGTGGTTTTGTGATTTTATGAGATGACTGAGGTATAACAGGTTCAGATCTGGAATGAGAGACGTCAAGAAGCCTAGGATAGGGGAGGGAAGAGGGGCGAGCGTGATAAGGGAGAACTGTGATTGAATTCCGCCTTGGGGCCCAAACTCACCAAGTGAGGTCCAGTGGGGTTACTTACGTATCACGTACATAGGGATTATTTCATAACATGATACACTATGACTTTATATAATCAGTTCCTTGGCAAAAAATCCTAATCCAAGTGGTTATTTGTGACTGGGAATAGAAACAGCCTGGTACTTTGAACTAAAATTAAAAAAAAATATCTTTAACTTTTAAGAAATGCAATTTTAATTTTTATTAAACGCTGCAGTAACCATGCTCTCTGGTGAGAACTTTAATGACATGGCGAGCTCTTGCATGTGCTTCTTCCATTGCACGCTTTCTAGTTGATGCTAATGTTTTAAACTTTTTACTGTGAACAAAACCTCCTACTGATAAAACCATTTTTTTTTTTTTTTCTTTTAGCACCTGCAAATACCATTTTGTTGCTAGCATTTGGACTTTGAGACCTCAGCTTTCCCTCACTGGCTGTGGAGTTCGAAAAAGTATAATGGCTTGTCCATTGTTACAGTGGTTTACCTTAATTTTGCAAACTCATAGATCTAAAATATGCTATCGTTTGAAAAGGACTCCATTAAGAACAGTAGAGGAAAAGGAAATCTAATCTCATTGCCTCAGCCTTGGCGACCCGCTCACTCTAGGGAGAATCTTCCTAACACACTGTGCCTTTCGAAGGCAGATCTGCTTGGAGATGCCTCTCCTGGTGTTGGGTTTGCCAGAACATTCTTATAAAAGGAGCAAGCTTCCCCGCTGAACAGGGGTGTTAATTTTTCATGGACTTACACTGTGGTGAGGAGCTTGAAAAAGATGAGACAGCTTTAGGAAAACAGTGTTGAAACAAAATAAAAGGAGTCTTGCTCTGGCCCAAGACAGAACATGGAGACCGCCGTTGAAAGTTTGCTTGTTAGCAGAGGCGGAAGTTAAATACAGAACATTTTAATGCAATTAGCTGTTCGGTGAGAATTTCCTGGGGAAGGGAGGAAGGCTGTGCCAAGTCCAGCCCACTTAGGATCAGACCAGCAGCTCCTTGGAGACGGGAACGATCACTTTTATACTCTGGCGGGAGAATCTGCTGGACAGAGTTTCTTGACTGAAGGCAGAGGTGGCTGCCGTGGCCTGAGCTAAGTCACTGGCCGTCCGGGCCTCTGATCACCCACCTGTTAAGTGAGGACATGTTGAAAGTCTTCTCCTATTTTAAAATTACCTGAACCTACATCAGAGAAGTTTAGCACACAGTATTTTTTATTTTAAATCTGAATTGGAGCTGTTTTGTTCAACAGAGTCTATATTATTATTCACCTAAAAAACAAGCCATCATTTTTCCTGTTTCTTAATATTTGCATGTACGAGCTAAGTCACTTCAATCATGTCCGGCTCTTTGCAACCCCATGCACTGTAGCCGTCCAGGCTCCTCTGCCCACGGAATTTCCCAGGCAAGAATACTGGAGTCGGCTGCCATTTCCTCCTCCAGGGCATCTTCCCAACTCAGGGGTCGAGCCCACGTCCCCTGTGGCTTCTGCATTGCAGGCAGATTCTTCCCCACTGCGCCGTCGGGAAGCCCTAATATTTACATACTTAAAAGAGAAAAAGGTGGCCTATTCACTGTCAGTTAACCACTACCGGACCAACGAATACGTAATGGTGAGAGGTACGTGGGTACTCCTTGCCACTTGGTCTTATTTCCAAGCTCTGGACCTCTGTTATGTATAGTCTGCTACACAAGTTTGAATTAATCATACTGTTCGGCTCATGGTGTTGACGACAGCATGGTAGGGCACTTCTAAGCTGCTCCCCACCGACCTCCGGGGCCTCACGCCCTTGTGGACTGGACCTAGTGAAGACTAGTCTCTAACACACAGGATGTGCAAAAGTGGCTGCTCAGTAGTCACTCTCTGTCCCACTGCTCCGAGGGGATCAAGTTGCCATGCCTTGAGCTGCGCTGGAGAGCGCCCCGAGTGGAAGGAGCTGGGGGACCCCTGTGGCCGGCGGCCAGCGAAGAGCTGAGACCCTCAGTCCAACGTCCTACAAGGAGCTGACCCTGCTGGTCACCATGTGAAGGAGCTTGAAAGTGGATCCCCCCACCTGAGGACGTGCAGTGATGCTGTTGGCGTTTCCCCTTGGATATGTGTGTGTTATTGGAAAATTTTCCAATTGGCCAAACCGGATCTTATGGCCATGTTTAAAGGCCAGGGGCAGGGATGTGCCCAGAAGCCACTGTGAGACCAAACTGAGTCACATGGCCAAGTCCAAGGGGAGACAGAATATATCCTGCCTGTGGGAGGGGTGGAGAGGCGGCAGACACGCGGGAAGGACGGTCTAGCAGGGCTCCCTGGCAGCCCGCTCCAGCGATCCTGCCTGGGAAAGCCACGGACAGAGGCGCCTGGCCGGCTATATCCACGGGGTGGAGAAGAGCTGGACTCGACCGAGCAGCCGAGCCACCATCCCTGCCAGTCCAACACTAAAATCAGCATCCTCTCACCAGCAGCGCGTGAGTCTCTCATGGGGCAACATACTCACTCACGCTCGACGGCCACGTTTTTGCCAACAGAATGGGCGTAAATTCATTTTAATGTATGTGTTTCTGATTATTGGTGAATGAATTTGAATATTTCTTAATATTCTTATTAGTTGTTGAGTTTCCTCCTCTAATTACCTGTTTGTATCTATTGGGCATTTCAAAATTGTCTCCTATATTTTTCTTGTTAATTTGTAGGAAGTCCTTCTATACTACTGATATTACCTCCAATTCATTTTAGATGTTGCCTTTCTCTTCTCCCATTCCGTCCCCTGTAAATATACTTTGTGGTATTCCACATTGAACAGAAATCTTCAATTTTCTTGTTGTTGCCATCTTTTTCACCTTATGTCTTTGGAGTGTGAATGTTAGAACTTCTCCCACACATCCTAATGTCACAATATTTTTAAAAGTATTGCTTTACTGTTTTGCTTTTCATATCTAGGTCTTCAATCAATTTAGGTTTGTATTTTTACATTTCATTAGGTAGACCTATTTCTTCATGCTGTGAACCAGTTTTCTTGACACCAGTTAATAAATATTCCATCCTTCCCTACAGATTTGTAAGGCTATCTCTATCATAGAATGAGTTCCCACACTTCTTTTGCTTTGTTTCTGAGATCCTTATTCTATTTCATTGATCTGTCTTTTCTGATACCAATATTACCCCTTTTCTTTCAAACTACTTCATCTTTGAGGTAAAACAATATCTGGCTGGACAAGTTCCCCTGCTTTGTTCTGCCGGATAACTTTTCAGATGAATTTGTCAAGGTCATCCAAAATCCTATTGGAATTTTGATTGGAACTGAACTTGATTTATAAATTTAATTTATAGATTGATTTGGGAAGAATTGTTTTGTTGAAACAAACTCTTTGAAAAAAACAATGCTGCTGCTGCTGCTAAGTCACTTCAGTCGTGTCCGACTCTGTGTGACCCCATAGACGGCAGCCCACCAGGCTCTCCCGTCCCTGGGATTCTCCAGGCAAGAACACTGGAGTGGGTTGCCATTTCCTTCTCCTGTGCATGCAAGTGAAAAATGAAAGTGAAGTCACTCAGTCGTATCTGACTCTTCGTGACCCCACGGACTGAAGCCCACCAGGCTCCTCCGTCCATGGAATTATCCAGGCAAGAGTACTGGAGTGGGTTGCCATTGCCTTCTCCAATAGCAACAGCAAACAAGTCTGTTGAAAAAGTGTGAAGAATGAACAGTATCTGAAATCAACATATTGGAGCAAATTTCTTTGGGTTGAATTGGATAGTCTTTCCTACTTATCTGGAATAAGCCTGAGATCTTTCAGTGGACTTGACTTGGATTACCTTGATAGAAGCAAAACACCCAAGAAGGCATGTATATATTTTGGAATTGTTCATTAGTGGTTCAGTTCAGTTCAGTTCAGTTCAGTTGCTCAGTCGTGTCCGACTCTTTGCGACCCCATGAATTGCCTCCCTGCCCATCACCAACTCCCGGAGTTCACTCAA
>SJYT01074510.1:26657-64813 GCA_006410635.1 Cephalophus harveyi | reverse complement strand
GAAGACTCTTGAGAGTCCCTTGGACTGCAAGGAGATCCAACCAGTCCATTCTGAAGGAGATCAACCCTGGGATTTCTTTGGAAGGAATGATGCTAAAGCTGAAACTCCAGTACTTTGGCCACCTCGTGCGAAGAGTTGACTCATTGGAAAAGACTGTGATGCTGGGAGGGATTGGGGGCAGGAGGAGAAGGGGACGACTGAGGATGAGATGACTGGATGGCATCACAGACTCGATGGACATGAGTCTGAGTGAACTCAGGGAGCTGGTGATGAACAGGGAGGCCTGTCGTGCTGCGAGTTATGGGGTCGCAAAGAGTCGGACACGACTGAGCGACTGAACTGAAGTGAAATACTTTCAAATTTCATAAGATTTGCCTAAATGAGGAAGAGACCAGTGGGGTAGGGAGATCAGATGAGAGGGCAGGCATTTTAGACAGGAGTCTCTGGATTGTTAACAAAACTCCTTGGCTTATACACTAAACCATGGTGGTAGCCAAAAACGATGAGTGTATGCTTACAGGTGATGGGCTAAACAGCTGAAGGAAAAACAAACAAACAAACAAACAATGTATAGGCACAGAGCCAAAACTGGAGGCTTTTTTCGTTTTGGTTTGGCAAAAGGGGATGTATGCTGAACATCACAGAGTGGTATTGCTGAAAAAAGATCAGAAATAATCTGATCTGTGCTAGAAAACTTCATATATTTTCCTTCTCTCATTTTTATACCTTATCTCCTCCATGCAATAAGCTTTGGATAATCTTGTATTTGCATAATGACTTTGCTGCTCTTTGATGATTTCTATTTTTGTAAAAATTTACTTTAGAACATACCCCAAGGTCAGAAGCAATTTAGTTGAGACTTGTGACAGAGTCTACAAGCAATAGTACATATTGAAAAAAACTGATAACAGTATTGAATCACCGATCTGATGTGTATTGTGCTCAGTCACTCAGTCCTGTCTGACTCTTTGCAATCCCATGGACTATAGTCTTCCAGGCTCCTCTGTCCATGGAATTTTCCAGGCAAGAATGCTGGAGCAGGTTCCCAGTTCCTTCTCCAGGGAGTCTTCCTGATCCCGAGATCTGCCCTGCGAGTCTGGTGTCTCCTACTTTGGCAGGCAGATTCTTCACCACTGTGCCACCTGGGAAGCCCCCATCTGATATGTATAGTATATATTTAGAATATATGACGTAGAATGCTGAGTTTTCTTGTTGTAGTCTATCAAACAGAAGAGTCCTGGAAAAACACAGCATAAGGAATTTCCCTTCCTGCCCCTTTATGTTATAGGAATTGCAGTGGATATAGGAGGCAGATTCAACTGAGAAGAAAATCTATGTTGCTCTTAAATTTGGGGCTTTTCTTCTATGCCAGCATCAGAATACCACTCACACTGCCTGAGTCTCATGGTAAGGGGTTTGTCACAAAATCTTGAGAGAGTTTCTAGCCAGATGAATTCCTCGTGCTCCAGCTGTTGTGTTTTGGTTGACTGGTTGTTTTTAAGTTACTCAGGTGCCCCACATGCTGAGAACGCTAACAATGCAGATACTCTTTGCAATTTTTATTGGAAACTATCTGGTGATTTAACTAAAGGTAACTATAGTCGAAGAGGTAAAATAGTTTATATTTACCTAATAATATTTCTAGAAAAAGAGGCATAAATTACATTGTGATAAAGATTGTGTTTTTCATGTATCTGATGATTTGTTTCTTTTGGTTTGATTCAAAAAACAGAGGAGGAACTGAATTTTCTTTGATGGCTTACTAAGGACCCTTACTTCCTCTATTTCCTACGTTTTGGACATTTCACTGCCTATTAGAGTCTCCACCAAGAATAATGAAGAGAATAGAAATATAGAGTTTGGCTGGTGAAAAGGATTGTCACGATGATTGATATAGTGGCTAACAAAAGCTTAGCAAGTACATAGACATTTTCTTATTATGTCTCCTCATGTCTCAGAGTTAGCTAAGATCTGGTTATGCATATAGAGACACTTATTATGATTACTTGTCAGACATCATCATTATAATTCAGAAGTGGTTTTCTTTATGTAAGATGCCTTATATTATTAATTTTATTGTGAAGACTCTTCTTTCATATGTATGAAGATTTTCATTTCTGTGGATCTTAAATATCCAGTGATGCTTGTCATTAGTTTTCCATGCTAAAAATAACTTTGGTTGGCTTAAACAAAGATTCACTATATTCTAAAACTGAGTTTTCCCACTTAGGTAAAAAAACAAGCAGTAAGAATGTGATTCTTAGTAAACAATGTTTATTGAAATTGATTCTCTAGAAACATTAGAGTATATTCTTAATTTATAAATATAAACCAGAAAAAGGACTGGCAATGTAGCAGTCAATCAATCACCTAGTAACTTACATTTTTCTTCAATATATTTATGATCCCACACATAAAAAGAAATGTAAAACCCTGAAAGAACAAAATTCAAGTACTATGGGAGGAGGTGAGCATAGATTAGATAAAAGAGATTCTAGTGAAAAAACATCAGATGATTTTATTAAAACCTTAAACTTTTATAATTCATGATGGGGGATTTTTAATTCCTCAAAGCACAAAGACCATCTACACATGAGTTGAGACCTCACCTTCTCCCATACAACTAACAGCAAACTGGTTTGAAGAAACTAAGATTCAAGAAAGTACAGGTTTACATGGTTGCATTTTCTTCTAGGGGACCAAGAGCCTCCTTTTTCACCAGAGCAGGAGAATAGCCCCAGCTGCACATTACTCAGAAAAGTGAATATTCTATGTACCATAAAATAACTTCATCCTTTCTTTAGTCAAACAGTACAAGTTGATAGACAGGGCAGAAATCATGCTGAGGAAGAAGATATATCAAAGTTTGATAAGTGGCAGGGAAGCCTGGTTAAAAGTCAGAATCCTGTTTCTAGCCAAAGGTTTAACACAAGTAGGCAAAGATGGCATGGATCTGAGTTCACTCAGAGAAGCGTGTGTGTAGCCTGTGGAGCAAGAGGGTATTCTGTCTCACAGGGACTTCCCGTTTCCCTCGCCACCTTCCTTCTGCCTGCAGCTATCTCCAACCTCATCTCCAGCCTGCTCATTTGGGAATTTTCTGATGTCTGTACAGGGCAGAGAAATGGTTGATACATTTCTTACTTTGGTTGCAGTGACCAAAAATCTCTCACCTGAGACCTAGCTCTGTATCCTCCTCATAACCTCCCACTAGCTCTAACAAAACATTCTTGTTAGATGTTTTGTTAGTAACAAAACATTCTTGTTAGATGTTTTGTTAGTAACAAAACATTCTGTTACTTTACTTGGTTACGGGAATAATCCTGAAATCTGCCAGTTTAAGTGCTACCATTAGATTACACATGGTCTTATTAATATTACATTCTGAATATTTTTTAAATCTCCATAAGTCTTTCCATGCCCATCACCACCACAGCAGTGCAGGCCACCATTATCCTTCATCTGGATTTCATCAGTATCCTAACTATCTAACTTTATTTCTTTTGTTTAATATTAATAGCATTTGTGTGTGCTCACTCAGTCACGTCTGACTCTTTGTGACCCAGTGGACTGTAGTCCAGCAGGCTCCTCTGCCCATGGAATTTTCCAGGCAAGAATACTGAAATGAGTTGCCATTTCCTACTCCAGGTGATCTCAACCCAGGGATTGGACTCTTGTGTCTCTTGTGTATTCTGCATTGACAGGCAGATTCCTTACCACTGCATCGCCTATTGATGCATAAATTACCTTCAGTGAAATATATACAAACATATTCATTTATTAACGTTCATATACCAAGAAGAGGAAATACTAAGGACATTTTGGAAGATTTTGCAATTTATAAGAAACTGATGAATAGTTTACCATAATGATTACACCACTATTTTCCATTACCACTAATGATACACAAGTATTCTACCTGTTTCATACCCTCTCCAATATTTAGCATTTTACTATTAATATTTTTCATTTGCATGTGCTCAGTCTCTCAGTCTGTGTGATTCTCTGAAACCCTATGGACTGTACCTGCCAGGCTCCTCTATCCATGGGATTTCCCAGGCAAGAACACTGCATCTGATTTGCCACTTCCTTCTCCAGGGGATCTTCCTGGCCCAGGGATCAAACCCACGTCTCTTTTGTCTCCTGCATTAGCAGTTGGATTCTTTACAGCTAACACTATCCGGGAAACCCTATTTTTCCCTTTAAGTCATTCTGATGAGGGTTTTGGCTTCCCTGGTGGCTCAGTGGTAAAGAATCTGCTTACCAATGCATGGAAAATAGATGGGGAAAAAGTGTAAACAGTGACAGATTTTATTTTCTTGGGGCCCCAAATCACTGCAGATGGTGATGGCAGCCACAAAATTAAAAGATGCTTGCTCTTTGGAAGAAAAGCTATGACAAACGTGGACAGTGTATTAAAAAGCAGAGACATCACTTGCTGACAAAGGTCCATATAGTCAAAGCTATGGTTTTTCCAGTCTTGTATGGATGTGAGATTTGGACCACAAAGAAGGCTGAGAGCTGAAGAATTAATGCTTTCAAACTGTAGTACTGGACAAGACTCTTGAGAATCCCTTGGACAGCAAGGAGATCAAACCAGTATTCCTTAAGGAAATCAACCCTGATTATTCATTGAAAGGACTGGTGCTAAAGCTGAAGCTCCAATACTTCGGCCTCCTGATGTGAAGAGCCAATTCATTGGAAAAGACCATGATGCTGGGAAAGGCTGAGGGTAAGAGGAGAAAGGGGTGACAGAGGAAGAGATGGTTGGATGGCATCACTGACTCAATGGACATGAGTTTAAGAAAACTCTGGGAGATAGTTAAGAACAGGGAAGCCTGGCGTACTACAGTTTATGGGTCACAAAGAAGCAGACACCACTTGGTGACTGAAAAACAACGATCCAGTGGCACTCAACCCATTCTCATATGCTCTATGGACATTCTTCTATAGCATTTGGTAAAATATCTGTTCAAGTATTTTTTCCATATTTAGTTATTTTCCTTTATTTATTAAGTTGTAGGCATCCTTTTTATAATCTTAATATGAATCCTTTATCAGACATTAAGAATGTCTGACATTACAAATATTTCTCTCAGTCTATGACTTAATTTTGACTTTCTTCATGCTTTCTTTTTTGAACATGACTGAGTATGCACACACACTAGGCCTGTGAGCCAACTTCAATTACTATCTGTGTTTAGTATGAGGAAATGATCAATGCTTATTTTTTCTATGTGAAAAAATCTAGTTGTCCCAGCACTTTTTACTGAAATTTCTTTTCTCAGAGTGAAATGGATTGACCTCTTTGACAAAAGCAACTGACATTTTATGTGTAGATCTAGGCTTAAAATGTGTATTTTGTGCCACTGACCTTTTTGTCATAACTCCAAAATCACGTGTTGATCATTCCAGTTTTACAGTATGTTTTGAAATTTGGTAGTAAAATCTTCCACATTTGTACTTCTTCTTCAGGACCGTTTGAACAGTTAATATACATAGGATATGGATTTTATTTCAACATAAATTTTAGAATCTTTGGGTCAATTTCTATAGAAAATTCTGCTGTGATTTTGACTGAAAGTGAATTGAATAGTTGGATTAATTTAGGAGAAATAGTATCTTAAGCTTTCACACTCATTAATTAGCATATTTCTTCATGTATCTTGGATTTCTTCAACTTCTTTTACCAATATTTTACATGCCATTGATGTTTGTATACTGGCTTCTTAATCCAACAACCTTGCTAAATTATTATTTTAGTTAAGTTCTTTACAGATAGTTTGGCTTTGCATTTTTGATACACACAATTATATCATTCTAAAAATAAATATATTTCATTTTTTTCAAATTTAGATGCTGACTTTATGTTTACCCCTTTTCTATATACTTGCAATGTTCTAGGCTTTTGACAAGAATTCATAAAGAAGTTTCCAATAAAAGCATTAAGATAGCTAATGGGAATTTTTATAATAGATAATAATGATTGCTATAATAAATTCTCTGGCCCTGAATTTCAACTGCAAAGGGCAGGATTGTTCTTAAGAATGTTTTTGTGCCATAAAGAAAAAAATGAAAATATGGAATACATAGAAGGCATGTGTGAGAATGTGGGGAGGATTAACAAAGGGGAAAAAAATAGGATTTTTTGTCCTAGAAAACAAATAAAAATAAATATTTTTATTATACCTTTATCTCTATATTCCTTTTCTTTTTTTCCCTTTTTTTCTCTCCCTTTCTTTCCCTTTCCTTCCCCTTTTGCACTAGGTAGGAACTGCAGAACAATGTGGTGTTTAGAGTGTACTTTCTTCCTTTCCATGTAACAGGGAGAAATTACTATTTCCTCATTAAATGCATTATCTGATTATATGCAGGTTTTCTATTAATGCCTTTTGTCAGTTTGAGAAATATATCTTTCTTATTCCTAGTTTGCTAAAATCATTTTTATCTTTAACTGGTTTAAATTTTAATTATTTCTCTTAATCTTTTGAGATGATCATGTTTCCCCCTTTAGGATGTCATTGTGGTAAATTATGATGACTGACTTGTGAATGTTAAATCTTACTCCACTTTGCAAGGATAAAAGTTATCAATCATGATGATCTTTCAATATACATTACTATATTTGCTAATATTTATAAATGATCTTTGGAATCAAGGATATTATTTTTTTACTTTTTTTTCTTTCTTTTAACGTCTTTGTCAGGTTATGCTGCTTTCATAGGGCTTCCCAGGTGGCTCAGTGGTAAAGAGTATGCCTGACAATGCAAGAGATGCAGGAGACTCAGGTTTAATCCCTGGGTCAGGAATATCCCTTGGAGGAGGAAATGGCAATCCATTCCAGTATTCTTGCCTGGAAAATCCCATGGACACAGGAGCCTGGCAGGCCAAAGTCCATAGTGTCGCAAAGAGTCAGACACAACTCAGCGACTGAGCATGAACACACACTAATTTCATAAAATAAATATGGCTTTGTCTTTTCCTCCTCTGGTTTCTGAAATATATTGAATAAAATTGGCATTTTTTTCTTATATATTTGAAAGAATTTAAGTAATTTTTAAATTCTGTTGAAGTACCCCATTCAATTGCTTGGTTATTCATCTCTAAATTTCTTAACATATTTGTAAAAGGTATTTTAAAATCATCGTTTAATATTTTCAGTAGCTGGTTCATCTCTGGATCTGCTCCTATAACTATTTTATCCTTTGGAAATATTAAATGAGTGTTGTTTTCATACTGGTTTGCTGTTGTTTGTTTTCTATCTTGACTAGTACTTTCTATCCTTATGTACTGGATATTGTGTGTGGTAGTTAGTGGAGAGTATAGATTAGTCCTGATATGGAGGTAGTTATACTACAGGTCAATAAAGCAGAAATAGATGTTTTTCTGGAACTCTCTTGCTTTTTCGATGATCCAGTGGATGTTGACAATTTGATCTCTGGTTCCTCTGCCTTTTCAAAAACCAGCTTGAACACTTAGAAGTTCATGGTTCACGTATTGCTGAAGCCTGGCTTGGAGAATTTTGAGCATTTCTTTACTTGCGTGTGAGATGAGTGTAATTGTGTGGTAGTTTGAGCATTCTTTGGCATTGCCTATCTTTGGGATTTTAATAAAAACTGACCTTTTCCAGTCCTGTGGTCACTCTTGAGAAACCTATATGCAGGTCAGGAAGCAACACTTAGAAATGGGCATGGAACAACAGACTGGTTCCAAATAGGAAAAGGAGTACGTCAAGGCTGTATATTGTCACCCTGCTTATTTAAGTTATATGCAGAGTACATCATGAGAAATGCTGGACTGGAAGAAGCACAAGCTGGAATCAAGATTGCCGGGAGAAATATCAATAACCTCAGATATGCAGATGACACTACCCTTATGGCAGAAAGTGAAGAGGAACTAAAAAGCCTCTTGATGAAAGTGAAAGAGGAGAGTGAAAAAGTTGGCCTAAAGCTCAACATTCAGAAAACGAAGATTATGGCATCTGGTCCCATTGCTTCGTGGGAAAATAGATGGGGAAACAGTGGAAACAGTGTCAGACTTTATTTTGGGGGGCTCCAAAATCACTGCAGATGGTGACTGCAGCCATGAAATTAAAAGATGCTTACTCCTTGGAAGGAAAGTTATGACCAACCTAGACAGCATATTCAAAAGCAGAGGCATTACTTTGCCAACAAAGGTCCATCTAGTCAAGGCTATAGTTTTTCCAGTGGTCGTATGTGGATGTGAGAGTTGGACTGTGAAGAAGGCAGAGCGCCAAAGAATTGATGCTTTTGAACTGTGGTGTTGGAGAAGACTCTTGAGAGTCCCTTGGACTGCAAGGAGATCCAACTTAGTCCATCCTAAAGGAGTTCAGTCCTGAGTGTTCATTGGAAGGACTGATGCTGAAGCTGAAACTCCAGTACTTTGGCCACCTCATGTGAAGAGTTGACTCATTGGAAAAGACTCTGATGCTGGGAGGGATTGGGGGCAGGAGGAGAAGGGGACGACAGAGGATTAGATGGCTGGATGACATCACTGACTCAATGTACATGAGTTTGGGTAAACTCTGGGAATTGGTGATGGACAGGGAGGCCTGGTGTGCTGCGATTCATGGGGTCGCAAAGAGTCAGACACGACTGAGCTACTGAACTGAACTGAAATTACAGGTGGATTACTTTATCGCATGCTGACTTGTTTTCTTGCTTTACAAAGAGTGGATTTATTTCAAACTTGCCCTTAGTTATTGGGCAAAGAACTTGTTAACATGCATATGAAGTAGTTTTAGAGTGTGATCTTTACTGTTTGGCAATCTCAGCTAAATACATGGCTTGATTATTAAGGTTTCTGGACTCTATTTAGGTCAGAACTCCACTGTTTCCTTAGCATTCCATAATCTATGTATGATCAGAAATCTCACGTGGCTGCCAGCCCTTTATCAGCAGTTCCACCCAGTTGTGTTTGCAGCCCCAAAACACAAAACTGTCTTACTCTGCTCAGTGCAAATCCCCTTTCTGCTCTCAAGTATTACACATGGGACATCTCCTTTGGCAGAAAGAGTGAATAAGTTACGCAAGGTTTTTTGCTTCTCTTTTTCCTCAAAGATCTCAACCTTACACTGACTGATGCCCAATGATTAAAACTATTTGTTTTCCATCTAGTAAGAAGTTAGTCTAATGTCAGTTTCTCTGACAAGACTGGAACAAGAAGCCCTCCATTTTTCATATGCAACCAAAATGATCTGCCCAGTCTAATCATATGCAAATCTAATTGTGTCATATCCATCCTAAAAATTAGTAAGTGGCTGCTTATTATCTTTGTAATGAAGTCTATACCCTAATGTGCCTTTAAAGCCCCTAAAGAATATGATCTCTGCCTAACTGCCTACCCTAATTCTCACCATTCTCTATCTCACAAGTATCTTTGCTCTAAGTGCACTAAAATGCATTCCTTTCTCATTTATAAACCCTTACACATACTAGTCCCTCTTCTTGGAAAATTAATTTCTCTTCTTTTTCTAGAGTTCTCATTCATCATTGAAGATACCACCTTTAGCTGGAACTCCTTTCCTCACCTCTGAAACAGGGTAGAACCACGAGCTACAGTGCTATCTAAATTCCTTGTAATTCTGCCATAGCATGTATCCCATAGTTCAGATACATTCCTTTAATCACCTGTCATCAGCACTCTATTGTAGCCTGATGAATGCATTGCCACAACTTTTTAATTTATACCTGCACTCCTAAACCTCATCATACTATCTAACACAGTGTTCATTTAACAGGTACATCTTAAATAAGTGATCAGTCACTTTGTTCGTTTCTATGTGCTTTTATAAAGCAGATGTTTTTCCTATTTATCTTTGGTGAAAATAAAAGCTAATTTTAAAAAATCATAAGTACTTATTGTTCTAAGTGTGTTCTAAGTGATACAAAGGTCTTCAATGGGATGCATTCTAGGTGATACAAAGGTCTTCAATGAAGTATATAGATGAAGGCTTATTACTTTATGAGAATAATGTCTAAAAGGGCAAGCAATTTACAGAGCATTTTGTAAGACATAAAAATGCCAAAAGATAATATTGTTCTCTGTTAATGTTCAGAGTTCTAATATCAATTTTTGGCATAACTAATTTTCATAGTTTGAAAATCTTCTGACATTTTTCTTTAGTTCGTCTTGAAAGATTTCCTTTCAGAGCTGTGAAATCCTTATTCACACACAACAGTTATTTTTAGGAACAAGACCGTCAGAATCACAAGGTTTCTTCATTCCTTTCCCACCACTGGTATAGAATTCTCAAACCACTTTAACAGCTTAATAGAAGATTGACTCCTTTTCCCTCCCTCTAAATTCCCCAAGAGAGTCTAAAATGCATTTTCCAGGTTTAATACCCAAATAAAAAAATAGTACCCAGAGTTGAAATCCTAGAATTTCAACTGCAATCTCTGGAATTGGGCTCTATTTTGAAAACTAGGAATGTGAAGTTTCTGATAATATGGGAAGACTTTGGGCAAAACAAGGTCTCACATAAGAGCGTACCATTTTGATCTCTTGGAAAAAAACCTGATACCAGGCTAAGGCATGTCACTCACGACAGAAGGGAGCAGGTTTCAGAGTACATGCCTTGAGTTTGATGATTTAAAGGGGAACAGAGCTCGTGCCCCTCAGCTTCACAAAGTCTGCCATCAATGGCTTCCAGAAGGTGGATATACCTGCCTTCCTTTACTTGGGAAATTGGGAAGTGCTCAAGAGTAATTCTCTTGCTCCAAGTGAGAAAAATTAGTCTCTCCTGTTCTAGACAAGTGACTATTTCCTCCCAAAAGAACACAGATGGCACAGAATTGTGATAAAGATACAAATTTATATATTGCCTTCTTTGAAGCTAAAAAAGAAAACACTGAAACTCTATAGATTCTCTCAGCTCCAGGCAATATATAATGCTAGGGAAGGGTTGGGGGATGGGAGGTAAAAAATGTTCTGATACATGTTGGTACCAGGGTAGGGTTGGAAGTAGGCATTGTTCTGATAGTCACATGTCCTCAGAAATCTGGGTCCTTTCTGGCCAGAAAAGTAACTGTGGCTTTGTCAGAGGGCACAGCAATTCATGAAGAAGGCACACAGTGCGTGATCCAGTGACTCATGACTGGGCCAGCTTGTAACATAGATAAATATCAGTAGAGAAGAGTCCAGATTCCCAGCTATGTTGAGACTTTGGCCCACCCACACACATCACACATTAACAGACATTTGCATGCGAGGCTCATTAGTCCAAAATCATAGTCCACAGTGGTTCTAGCAAAGGTGGTAGATTGGACACACATGTTTGCCCCATGTGCTTCCTAAATCCCATGAAATGACCAAAAGGGTGTGAAATCAGCCCCAAAATACACAAAAAAGCTGAAAAGGAGGTGAAAGCTACCTAATATTATAACTAGGAAAGTAGTTCCTGACTGAATGGACCAAATAGAAGATGAAAACAGGGAGCACAAAGAGCTGAACAAAATGCAAGCCAGTTTACACTAGAGAAGACCGAAGTCTAGAATTTGGAGACAACAATGAGTTTTGAAAGTAAGCGTTTGGTTGAGGATGAAAGTTCATAGGGGATGGGGGATTTTGTCTGTTTCACAGACAGTCACTTCCACACTACAGAAAACAATGCTTGGCATGCAGTAGGCATTTGCTAAGTATTTATTGAAGAAATTAATTACTGAATTCAAATCTGCATAAGAAACAACTAGGCCTCCACAACCTGCTAGGTGAGCAGGTTTAATGAATGAGGAGGTAGAACAGAGGAAGTCTGGGTTTGGAGACACCAGACACAGCAGTGGGTGAGGGTCAAGACTGCATAAGAGGCTATACACTGAACACTGGGACTCCCAGTCCCTATCTGCTTGCTTCCAGAACCCTGAAGCCAGCTTTATATTCACTGGGAAGAATATTAGATAATTTTTCTCTGGGAAAATCAATCCTAGCAGGAGAGACCTTGAGGTGCTGACAAGAATCCCTAAATAAACATCTCTCTGCAATAAAAAAAATTCCACCAAACACCTCTTTTTTCCTCTCTTTTTCTGTCTCCCTTTTCCTCATCCTCTCTCTCCTTATTTCTCTCCCTCTTGCACACATGCTATTAGATAGCCCAGTGGATCACCAAACATTTGAGAAAAGTCCCTAAGAGAACTGACAAAGATCAAAATTAACAGATAGAGGAAAAAAATTACACTTGAAAAATACAGACAGTCTGGGAAGGCTAAATAGAATCAAGAAAAAAAAGCTATATTATATTCAGACAGATAAATGAAATTACTGCTTCTCTGAAAGAAGAGACAGTTATTTTAAAAAGTGGAACATTTAGAAAACAAGAGTGCTCTTGAAAAAAAAGATAAATATGACAAAGGAAAGGGAAAATTCAGAAGTTCTGGAAAATAAAACTGAGCAAATCTCCAAAGACTCAAATAAAAGAGAAATAGAAACTTCAAGAGAAGATAATTCAAAAGGTGACTGAGAAAGTCTAGTTTATAAATAAAAGAAGTTCTAAAAGAGAGAAGAAAGAACAGGAGAAAATTTACAGAATAAAATTGTTGAAGAAATAAATCAGAAAGTGATCCACAATGTTTTCTTTTTTTCAAACTCAGTGACGTACAAACCACACCAAGACCTACACGTGAAACTTCGGAACCCTGGGCACAAAGAAATTATCCTGCACACTTCAAGGGAAAACCATACATGAAAATAAACTCAAAATGGATTAAAGACTTAAAGGTAAGACCGGATGCTATTAAACTCTTAGAGGACATACAGGCAGAACACTCTCTGACATAAATCACAGCAAGATCTTTTTTGATCTACCTCCTGCAGTAATGAAAATAAAATAAAAATAAACAAATGGAGCCTAATGAATGGGAGAAAATATTTGCAAATGTAGCATCTGACAAGGGATTAATCTCCAAAATATATAATACAGAGTTCATACAGCTCAACGTCAAAAACAAAAGAAAATAACTACCACAAACTGGCAGAAGATTTAAACAGACGCTACTCCAAAGAAGACACACAGAAGGCCAAGAGGCATATGAAAAGATGCTCACCATCACTTATTATTAGAATGATGCAAATTAAAACTACAATAAGGTGTCATCTCACACCAGTCAGAACAGCCATCATCAAAACATCTGCAAAGAAATGCTGGAGAGGGTGTAGAGGAAAGGGCATCCTCGGACACTATTGGTGGGAATGGAAATTAATACAGACACTATAGAGAACAGTATGGAAGTTCCTTTAAAAAAAAAAAAATAGAGTTACCAAATGATCCAACAATCCCACTCCAGGGCATATTGCTTAGTCACTCAGTTGTGTTCAACTCTTTGTGACCCCATGGACTGTAGCTTGCCAGGCTCCTTTGTCTGTGGGATTTCCCAGACAAAAATAGAGTGGGTTGCCATTTCCTTTTCTAAGGGATCTTCCAACCTAGAGATCAAACCCGTGTCTCCTGCATTGACAGGCAGATTCTTTACCACTGATCACCAGGGAAGCCCACTCCTGGGCATACATCTGGAGAAAACCATAATTTAAAAATATACATGCATCACAACATTCACAACAGCCAGGACATGGAAGCAACCTAAATGTCTACTGACAGGAATGGATAAAGAAGTTGTGGTATATATGTGCAATGGAATATTACTCAGCCATAAAAAGAATGAAATAATGCCATTTGCAGCCACCTACATGGACCTAGAGAACCTCATACTGAGAGAAGTCAGACAGAGACAAGTATCATATGACATCACTTATATGTGGAATCTAAAAAAGGGTACAGATGAACTTATCTACAAAACTGAAACAGACTCACAGATGTAGAACACAAATTTATGACTACCAGAGGGTAAGGAGGGGAGGGATAAATGAGGAGACTGGGATTGACATATACACACTACTATCTACAAACAGATAACTAATGAGAACCTGCTGTATAGCACAGGGAACTCTACTCAGGGCTCTGTAATGGCCTATATGGGACAAAATGTAAAAAAGAGAAAATCACATGTCATCTACAAAATATCAGGAGTTAGAATTGTGTCAGGATTTTCCAAACAAAATAGAAAAAAATAATAATAATAAACATTTACACTGGAAACTAGAAAGCAAGAGAATAATGTTTTTAAAATTTTGTGGAAAATTGATTTTCTTCCCAGAAGTTTTTTTTCAGCAAGGTTATCTTCCCTGGTGGCTCAGAGGTTAAAGCGTCTGCCTGGAATGCCGGAGACCCTGGGTTCAATTCCTGGGTCGGGAAGATCCCCTGGAGAAGGAAATGGCAAACCCACTCCAGTACTCTTGCCTGGAGAATCCCATGGAGGGAAGAGCCTGGTAGGCTACAGTCCATGGGGTCGCAAAGAGTCGGACACGACTGAGCGACTTCACTTCACTTCACTTCATCACATCTCAAACAAGCAAAAACACCCAGGCACCTTTTCTTTAGAAGGTTCTAAACAGTTTCTCAAATGAAGGCATAAACTAAGACAGTTTACAGAATTCAGGGAGAGGACACTGGAAAGAGTAAAGAAAATATCCAGGGTAGCTTAGCAGCAGGCCCAGAGTCCACATTTGAGTGGGACAAAATGAGTTGTTCAAAAAGAAATGTATTAATAACTAATAGATAACCTTCTGTGTTTGAATATGCAGATAACATATTTTTTGAGTCTAGGGATGTTGAAGAGTTCAGAGATGATTTACTGATAGGTACAGAGACCTGTGTAAAGTTTAAAAAGAGACATTTATTAAGTCCAGGAAAAGTAACATTTGTACAAGAAATAAAATAGTATAATGAACAAGCACTCCTGAAGCATAAACATGCCTCATCTGCAAATAAAATTTATACAATCATAACAGTTTACACACTGAGAATTGATCATGTTTTGAGCCAAATACAAAATGACTCTACTGGTTGGGTGGATGAGGGATTGCATGCCTGTGTGTTTGGAAGGACTGTTTAAAGAAGCTAAATCCTCAATCTGCACAGTAGAAAATAAACAGGCATTATATGCAGTTAACTAAATAAGAAATTTGCCCATAAGTATGCTATGTGGAAATAAGACACATTATACAAAAATGTCTTTGATCAAAATAAAACTGAATTGAAAGAATCCACCCATATTTAGGACATGAATTCTAAAGAGCTAAACATATTGAACATAGCTCTGTTCCTTAAATTCAAATTATTTTATTGCCATCTAGTTAAACCAGCCAACTTTCTAGCTAGGGTTGAAATGATTTGATAGCATTTGGGGATGTCCCAGAGGCTCCTGACCAAGACATGGCACAGACACCAAACACTTGCTGAATATGCATGAAAAAAATTTAGAAAAGTAAACAGGAACTCATAAACCTGATTCATTTCTGGGCGAGAGACTGCAATTCTGGGACTCAGGGAGAGTTATGTTTCATTATATACTTTTTGCAGTTTGGATCTTTTGTTTACTATGTGCATATATTAGCTCTTTAATTTAAACAAGGCTTTATTTTTTTTAAGTGTAGAAAGCGTAAGAAAAATTAACGCACCCCAAATATATAGCTACTTTCATTTCTTTTTCCCACCTATGATTATCTATTTGGTACATATTTTGCTACAGCTACAGATCTATTTATTAAAGATTACTTTTGAAGGCTATGTTTGTGGCCAATGCACAAAAGGACACATTTGAATTAAAAAATCTTAAATTCATCAAACTGGGTGCACTTCCTTTCTCTCACTTCTAAATCCCCTGAAGACATATTTGCATGTTTGCTTATAATAATGTAACCTATTATTTTACTCATTATTCCAAAATACACGTTTATGCATATTTTCCCTGTTACATCAGGTCTAGAAATGCTCATTAGGTGGTTTTGCAGTGTCCCTCTTAACCATACCCCTACCTCTGATTGACTTTTTTTTTTTTTTTCACTATCTGATTGACTTTTGAAAACCAATCTGCTCAATTTCCGGAGTGCAGCTGGCCTTCTCTTTTCTGTCAGTTTCCGGGTTTCCCTAGTGTCTCAGATGGTAGAGAATCTGCCTGTAATGTAGGAGACCTAGGTTTAATCCCTGGGTTGGGAGGATCCCCTGGGGAAGCAAACAGCTACCCACACCAGTATTCTGGCCTGGAGAATTCCACGGAGTATAGGGTCTCAAAAAGTCGGACAGGACTGAGCAACATTCACTTTACTTTTACTTTACTTTTCTGCCAGTTAACCAGCAGGTGGCGCTGGATAGCAGCTGTAAATAATCTGGTTTAGAACACTGCTGGGAGATCACTTTCTGTAGAGCGACGGTACTGAGTCCGATCAGGGAAGTAATTTCAACTGTTTTCCACTGTTCCAAGCATATTCTCTTGTACGCTTCCTCATGTGTCAATTCTAAATAGATTTTCACGATGACTGCCTGGAATTAAGGTTACTGTATGTGGTCCTGACAGAGAGAAGACCCCACTCAGCAAGGACCCCACTCTTGAAAAACCAACTGCCTCGGGCGTTGCTCTCCTGCGCTCCATGCATAACCTTTCAACCATCAGGCGCCCACACCGCTCTGTGACAAGTCCTGCCTGGTATCCCCAAACATTTCTTCAGTTCAGTTCAGTTCAGTCGCTCAGTCGTGTCCGACTCTTTGCGACCCCATGAATCGCAGCACGCCAGGCCTCCCTGTTCATTACCATCTCTCGGAGTTCACTCAGACTCACGTCCATCGAGTCAGTGATGCCATCCAGCCATCTATCTCATCCTCGGTCGTCCCCTTCTCCTCCTGCCCCCAATCCCTCCCAGCATTTCTTAATACAGCCCTATCGGATCTGTATTATTATCCACCTGTACAGATGAGCGGAGAAGGCGATGGCACCCCACTCCAGTACTCTTGCCTGGAAAACCCCATGGACGGAGGAGCCTGATAGGCTGCACTCCATGGGGTCGCGAAGATTCGGACATGACTGAGCGACTTCACTTCCACTTTTCATTTTCATGCATTGAAGAAGGAAATGGCAACCTACTCCAGTGTTCTTGCCCGGAGAATACCAGGGACGGGGAGCCTGGTGGGCTGCCGTCTGTGGGGTTGCACAGAGTCAGACACGACTGAAGCGACTTAGCAGCAGCAGTAGCAGCAGTACAGATGAGAAAACCGAGGCCTGGGGCGGGTAAGTGACCTGTTTCAACTTCTACAACTAACCGACTGCAAGAAAAGAAGTCCAGAACTTGCAGCCAGAGACATGGGTTTGAAACCTAGCCCTTTCATAGAGTGATTTTTTGTTGCTCAGGAGGATTTAACATCACCAAACACTTTTTTCTGGCCTGTAAAATGGAATAATAATGTGTGACTCCTCGAGTCATATCAAACAAGAAAATATACGCATGGTTCCTAACAGAGTTGCAGGCCTAACATAAAAACATCTCCAATACAAAGCATGAACAACAAACAGCCGATTAAGATTCTTCTTCCTTCCTGACTCAAATGCCTTTCAGACTGCCATGCTTTTCTCCTCCTTTCTAATTTAAGATTCAGAGCTCTTACTCCTACAGGGCCCTTCACGTCTCTGTTTCTTTAATCTGCAGTACTGCATAACCCTTTTCACTCTGGATTAATTGTCACTTTTCAAAAGAAACCAGAGGTCATCATTTCAATCCCAGATTACTTATGCTCTGCTGGTGTTCCATACTCTCCTAGGACCAGCGTTTAAGGGGAAGTAATGTATCTGATGTGCAGCCTTGTCCTTTAAATCCAGGCTGGTGTTCTATCTTTATTGCCTATTTCAAGGTAAATAATATAATCACTTTTCCCCATTTTTCTTTCTTTGTGGGGAGGAAATGGGTAATACTTTTAATGTTTTCTTCTCAAAGGAGCTGCTCGTATTCCTTCTGACTTGCCCCGTGAGTGCTGGCTTGTCTTTCAGATGTTAGTAGATGGTTAACTGCCATCATTAATAGTATCTATTTTCTTATCATTGAAGCAGACCAAAGCATTGTGGCTTAATATTTTCAAAATATTTAATCAGGATACATGATCAGAAACTCTCTCAACTCATTCACTCTCTAGAGTCCACTTCTGAAACAACTGTTTAGAATGGTCTATGTGTAGCTGGCAACTAGTCAATTTATTGGCAAATACACACTTCACAGTAAGCAAGTTATACCTACATTCTGAGGAGCAAGAAGGTTTTTTACCTTTCCCATTCTTCTCTAAGTCCCCAAGCTATGCCCTGGCTATTGCCTTATGACCTACCTTGTGAAATGTAAATGGGCTTTGAGAAATATGGATCTTATGGAAAATTTTAACTAGATTGAATTTGAACATCATTGGCTGGCTGTCTGAATTTGAACATCATTGGTTGGCTGTCAATACTTTTGTTTATTCATCTGTGAATACTGGCAGCTAAAAAGTGGACAACTTGTCATTAAATAGCTGGAAATTAAAATATTCATCCTATATAAAAATAGCCATTTTTTAAATAAAATTGACTAATCTTTATTTTATAATTGAGGCAGCTTTTTTTTAGCATGCTGAACTGCAGGTGTCAACAAAGCAGCAGGTTTAGAACTGAATAGTATTTCCTCGTTTCCTCCTATGTTTGACCACTGTACCAACTAGAATGCTACAAAACTCTAATTGCTGGGTTTCTATAGTTAAGGCTAATGTGCCAGCATAGAACAAACTGGGTTACATTGATTCAGGAGTATAGATTTCACTCAGAGGACCCTGCTGGGAGTCACCAAATAATGAAGTAGTTCTGGTAGTTAAAAGCATCCTTTTCTAAGTAATAGTTGGTTTGTGTCTGAGTTTGGAGACATTCACTAGTGGCTCCTGGATTGCACAGTGCACCACACTTGACATAGGGATTTGGTCAGGCTTTTGCCATTGTGACAAATGCATTCCCTAGGACAAGGTGAGGTGGGAAATTTATGAGGCTATATTTCTAAACCAACTAATTACTGATTGTTGCCACTGGGTTGTTGTTAATCTTGTCCTCAGTGTGACAAGGCAAGTCTTGTGCATGGTGTTGGCCCAAATAATACCACAACCACCAATGGAAAAATAGCTTGCCGATAGAACAATTAACAGAGTCTGTCCTACATGCTCACACTATACCTTGGCTTTCTCTGTTAAGTGATATATTGAATTTTATTTGATCATTCATAGGATATACTCACCTCAGGGTAGACCAAGAGATATTTAATAGCTTTGTGAATAACTGTGACCCAGAAGATCAACTCAAAGTAGTGTAAAATAGAGCACAAGCTTTAGAAACAGAACACCTCAATTTGTATCAGACATCACCATCGTACCATGTAATCTTAGGAAAGTTAACCTCTTTGTGACTATGTATTCTCATCTGTAAAATGGGAATAATAGTTGTTAATATCTCATTGTATTGTTTTGAAGGAGAAAAGTTAAAGCATTTTATGTCTGAAACATATAATGAATCTTTTAAAATGCTAGCCATCATAACCTGACTAAATCAAATACGTTATTTTAAGGAATGGGAAGGGATCTATGAAATTCCCCTCATCGAGCTTTACATGACATTTCTGAAAAGCTAGTGTTACATAATCACTCATTTTTCCCTATGGGTCTTACCAGGTACCTGGAGACAGATACTTTACTTTACTCATTTTTACTTCATTCTAGCCCTGTTCCAGATCTCAGGTTCCATGCTTTTTGGTTCAGGATTTCAACATATAACATTCCTCTCTCCAAAACAGTTTATCTCCAAAAGGCATAAGTTTTAAGAAAAAAAAAATAAAGACTTAAAAATTTACTTTATACAGATGATAGTTATAATATAATGAAACCAAACTACAGAAAATTTTTTAGAATAAATAAGTGCACTTTTAGGGAGATTAGTAGATAATTTGTTGCTTATGTTGGTTCCAACTAGAAAATAAAATTGAAAGAGACAACTTACTATAGCATCAACAAATCAGATATCTACATATAAATCTACTAAAAATACACACAACCTATAGAGATTGAGAGAAATTTTAAAAGATCTAATAAATGTATTTCTATATGATGTTCATGGTTTGTGGGACGCATTAATAATATCAACAAGCTGCCACTTCTTTCTGCTGGTACACAGGAATCAGGCTGCAATACAGACCTGCCAAAGGCTAGTTTCCTGTCACCTGCCTCTTGAGCATGTTTAATTTTTCCTGTTGCTGAGTTCTTCCAGCATTACCTTGGTAGCACCTTGTAGCAAGAGTTTGTTAGATACACCTCCATCTCTCCAGCAAAAGACCAAGCACTTCATAACAAAGCAAGTCTCTTTATACGCTCCCAGTGACCTGTGACAGAACTAATATATGCCATTTCAAAAAAAAAAAAAAGGCTAATTTCCTATTAATTCCCAACCTCACGACCCAACTCTACAAGACCTAGACATTCACAAAGCTGAACCATTAATCTATGAACAGTCCTGCCCATATCACAGAGAAGAATAATACATGGAATCTGAAGTGGGATCACTAAATTCCAGAGGGAACCCAGAGGAATCCTAGGTCAGGATCCAAACAAGAGTGTAAGACTACACATTTTTAAGCTATGCTAAAATCCATACTTTAGCCAGTCCTTTAAAGCAAGCAATAAACACAGCTTCAACCTGGCCTTCAATAAACCCATGGGACTGATTTCTTCTGCTTCACTTGCATTTGTTCTAATTGCTCTGGTTGCTGGCTTTTCACCCACTGATTGTTCACCTCCAGATTTACTTTCCAGATTTCCTTTGCCACAATTTCTACCCTGGCTCTGCTATTTCCCACTGTCTTGGAGGACAAAATTCTCTGTTGTCTTTGATACTAGCAAAATCTACCTAGGCCATCTAGTCCCTCAAATCATAAAACCACGATAGATGGGAAAGGGGACATAACCTAGAACAAATACTGAAGACAGAAACAAAAAGACATACAATTTTATTTCAGAAAGTTAAACTCTATTTTAGGGAAAGCTTGAAAAAATAATCAACAATTACCACAGAGTGTCTGGAGCATTGTTCAGAGACAGAAAAAGCAGGAACAGATAATCACACTGCTAGGAAGCAGGGATAAAGAGATGACAAAAGGAAAGCAAAACTACTCCTCCTTTTCCCTCAAGGAGAATAATCTCCAAACTGCAAAAAGACAGCAAACATGTTTAAGAGGAAAGTGAAACTGAGGAGAACTGAGAGAACCCCCAGAGACCCTAAGTGGATTTTTTTGTCTCTAGACTAAGATGAATGGCATCTTAAACACTGAGAAAACTGGCAGTGTGATTGCCCAAACACTGCCAGTGATGTTTAAGAAATATAGGGGAAAAAAAGACTCATAGGAAATGCCAGGAGTCCAACAAGACTGAGTATGAACCACATTCTGAACAGAAATAAAGACACTTGCTCTGCAAACTACAGATTAGATAGCTAGATGCCTAATCTCACATTTCTATAACCAGAGTAGTTTAAAAAGAATGAAACATATCATTTGAATTGTGCCTCATACAGTAAACCATATAATTAACACATTTCATCATCACAGCATTCCGTTATTGAAAAAAAAGTATTACTCCCAATTTTTGTTGTTGTTTACAAATATGGAAATTGAGATTTTGGAGAGACTGAAATATTTAGAAGATGATGACATAATACTACCTGCCAAGACTATTTTTATTATGACTCTCTGATACTCTTCAAGTTCTATTTTGACACTGGAATGCTGTTACAAATCATGTTTTTCAATTGCATCTAAAGAGAGTTTATTAAAGATCAAATCAACAGTTGAGGTGTTTCAGATTTGACAGCACACAATATTTTATATATACCGTATGTCTATGGGGTCACACAGAGTCAGACACGACTGAAGTGACTTAGCAACTAGCAACATGCAAAAGATATATATTGAAAGACAAATTTGTGCAAAATCTGACTTAAAACTACTCACTACTGCTGCTGCTAAGTCACTTCAGGTGCATCTGACTCTTTGTTACCCTATGGTCTGTAGCCCACCAGGCTCCTCTGTCCATGGGATTCTCCAGGCGAGAATATTGCAGTGGGTTGCCATTTCTTCCTCCAGGGGATCTTCCTGACCCAGGGATTGAACACATGTCTCCTACAGCTCCTGCATTATCCAGATGGATCTTTACTACTGAACCACTGGGGCAGCACCTGTAAACAACTCATGATCTTCCTGCAAATCATAAAGGAAAAGAAATAATCAAATAAAAACCTGGATAAATGGCAAGTTAGTACCTAAAAGGTTATTACTATGCATGTAAATGCAAATTAAAACAAAAATATTGGATGGACAATGATTAGAAAGATTTACAATTCACCTTGCTAGTAAAGAGGTAAAGAAATGAGAAGTTATTATACTGGAAGTGATAATGTGAAATTGTTCACACTTTCTAGTGGGCAATCTGGTAATGTATTCTAAAACCTTAATTTCTATATAATTTAATTCATTTCTGGAACTAGTCTACTTCTGAAACTTTGCTTAAGTCAGGCTAGTGTAAAAACACAAAAATGTATATCCCTGCATGCATGGTTCGTGTTGCTTATAATGGAAAAAATTTAGAAACAGCTTAACACTCAATGAACAATAAGTAACAGCAGACACATAAAGTGGAATACAGTGCATACACTCAAAGGCAGGAACATTTATTACACTTAAAAACAAATGTGTATAATAGGTATGCTAGTTTAAAAAGCATATAATATTACAGTATATAAAAATATGTGGATTAAAATCCTGGAAAGGTAAAGAATGAATTGTTAATGATGGTTATACATGGGAACAGAATTTTGAGAGGCTGTTTGGTTGCACTGACAGTCTTTTGAAATGTTTTAAATCACAATGTTTAAGTGATACTACCGTTTGAAACCAAGAGTACTGTGACTACCTAGGATTTAAAGATTCTGTACTTGGCTCTTTTCCTAAATAACCCTTTAATCATAGCTTAATAAAGTCACACAAAATGTTACCAATTTTTTGTTTATCTAAAACCCAAAGGGCCAATTTACAGACAAAAAAATAAAATTGTAAAGATTATTTCAAGTTGGAGGATAAGATGAAATTTTAAAAAGATAATAAATGCATTAATTTGAGAGGTAATTATGAAGGAAGTTAAGAATGGGAGACTGTACCATCCTCACCTGATAAACCCTAAATATTTCATTAGTGATTAGTTAAATATGAGCAAATAGGATGATTTACCTGCTGAACTGAAATTTTCTAATTAAGTGTAAGACTATTACAGAGAAAAAAAGTGTTTCAATCTAGGGATGTAAATCACATTTTAAAATATGCACTGCGGAGCATGCAGGCTTCCCAGGTGGCTCAGCGGTAAAGAACCCGCCTGCCAGTGCAGGGGAGATGGGTTCAATCCCTGGGTCAGGAAGATCCCCTTGAGGAGGAACTGGCAACCCACTCCAGTATTCTTGCTTGGAGAATTCCATGGACAGAGGAGCCTGGCGGACTATAGTCCATGGGGTCACAGAGTCGGACACGACTGAGCAACTAAATACATACACACACACATGCTGAGCATACACAGAAACACTGCGAAGACAGAGACTGTTTTTCTTCCTGGTGTATGCCTCAATTAACAACTGCGACAAATTTTTGATACAAAATAGACACTAAATAGGTATTTTGTTGAATGGACAAACCAGAAGCAGCAAATGTGCAGAATACCACATTTGAAGAGGAAATTTCACCAGTTAAACTGTGGCAGAGTTACAAAACATATAGAAACCGTGTGGCACGAGAAGTGCTTCAGGACTAAAATGGCTCCAGTTTCCATTGGAAAGGGCAAAGAGTGATGGACACACAGTGACTGTCTGTCTTCAAAGATCTAAGGGTCTCCTATGCAAGAAGGACTAAGCTAACTCCGTATGTCACCAGGGGCCAGAATACTGATGAGAGCTTTGGATTTACAAAGACATATACCTCATATGAATACAAATTAAGTTTTTCTAAAAGTCATGGTTGTCTAAAACTGTAAATATTAATCTCTTCATCCCTGACAGTACTCAAATATCACTTCTTAAAAAGGGATATTTAAGGTGTTTTCACATGGCATGGAAGTTTGAGTGATAACTAAATCCTTCATCACTCTACATATTGAAAAGCATTGCATTGTGTGTTATTATCCCAGTTGCAATAATGCTAAACTATCAGAAACGGGCTTCAAGGCAATAGTTTACACTTCCAATCCTGCCCCCTCCTTCCAGCAAAACTATCATGGTAGTTCTCAAACCTGTTAGTGATAATGAAATTGATATCACAAGAAGAAATCCCTTCCACCCCCCATAAAGTTTCACAGGCCTATGACTATGCATTAGCACAAACACTCACAAATGCACACAGGCACATACACACACAGCAAAACAGGCATCTTTTATTGAGTGATATTTACAACTTTTCTTAAATTAGTTTTAGAGACCAAATTGCCATGATGTGCTAGCTCTGATATTAGAACATTTTCATTAATCAGAGAATTATTCATCATCTGAACTAAAAAACCAAATATATCAATTCCACTCTAGGTTGAGTCTATTGTTTTGAGTAAAAGCAACTACAGAAAATTATGGGTTTATGTCTTGCCTGGGAACCTCATAAGTCAGAACTACAATACACTTAAGGTATTTTGAGGGCTCTCAAGTAAGACATATGAAGCTATGACTCATCACAGTCTGTGAAGCAGCTGTGCCACGGCATTTAACGGTAATTTTGTAAATATTTCAAATTTGTATTTTTATGAAGATTCATTAAAAACAATGCTATGTCTCTCTCTCTCTCTCTCTCTCTCTCACACACACACACACACACACTCTACAACTATATACTTACTCCAGGGTTTCTTTGAGGGGGGCATTAGGAGAAATGACATTCACATAAAGCTGCAGAGTACAACACAGTAAAGGACACTAAGCTGCTATCAGTTCAGTTTCTTCTCAGGTTGTATTTTTAATGATTTCTAATACCCCTATGAATTATTTTCATCGAGCAAGCCAATTTGTTTTATTTTAATAGTGTTTGGTTTCTTTTCATCCTTTTTAAATCACCCAATTTAAATTTATGAAAACCTGTTGCTGGAGAACAGAAGTCTAGGTGTTGGGGATATTAGGATGCTTGTCCTGGTTGTCACCCAGCTGCTCAGGAAGGCTGTGACCTTGAGCAGAGCACACGCCCTCTGCTGCTCAGTCCCTCATCAATAAAACAAGGCCATCGGACGGGTGGATCGCTAAGGCCTTTCCAGCACATTCTCCGTCTGTGCTTGTTTAAACAAGAAATAATTTAGGATTTGATTGACAACCTAGGTCGACATTATGGACTAAGGACATGAAAAACATTTTAAAGCCTCTCCTGTGAAGTTGTATATCTCAGATAGAGTTCCCCAGACACCAGTTCTGAGTCAAGGACTCTTGCAAAAGTGATTTGTTAGAAAAACTAATAGGCAAGTGAGGAACTAGTATAAGGAAGGGATGGATGGAAGTCAAGCAAGAGTGTAGAACTAAGAAAAACCACCCAGGGCATAGTAACTTTGGCTCAATTCCATGTGGGAACATCAGAAACAAAGGAGATTGTGGTCTTAATTGGGGATGAAACTCATTAGACCTCGGTTAAGGGATCAGACTCCAGAGAGTTGTGAACCCCAGACATTCAGGCCCTGAGCATCTCTACTAGCTTGAGGGCAGCCTTCACAGAAAGAGACAGTATTTGGCTTCTGGGAATGCAGGAAATCAGGGAACAGAAAATCCACCAAAAAGGCAAGGAGATCCAAAAAGGTATCAGTGGAGGTTACAAAGGCCAGCAGGGTCAGCCTCGATCACCAGTCCTTCCAAAAGACAAACAATGAGGCTTCCCTGGTGATCCAGTGGTTCAGGTCAGTCACTCCATCTTGTGCAACTCTTTGTGACCTTGTGGACTGTAGAATGCCAGACTTTCCTGACAATCACCAACTCCTGGAGCTTGCTCAAACTCATGTCCAATGAGTCGGTGATGCCATCCAACCATCTCATCCTCTATTGTCCCCTTCTCCTTCTGCCTTCAGTCTTTCCCAGCATCAGGGTCTTTTCCAATGAGTCAGTTCTTCGCATCAGGTGGCCAGAGTACAGAGTGCATCACAACTACTGAGCTCACTCAGCACAACTGAAGAGTCTATGCTCTGAAACAAAAGATCCCACATGATGCAAGGAAGATTCCGTGTGCTACAACCAAGACCCGACACAGCCAAAAAATGAAAAAGACAAGCAATGAAACCACCTTACATGTTTCCCCCAAACATGACACTTATTACATACTCAATAAAAGTATTTGCGCACATGTAGATGCCTGACAAATTATACAGGAGAAGATAAAAGAGATAGGGTCTAGACTCAAGGACTCTATAGCTCTATAGTGAAATGGAGGAGACAGATTCCAATTATGTTGTTATTCAGTTGCTAAGTCATGTCAACTCTTTGTGACCCCCTGGACTGCAGCAAACCAGGCTTCCCTATCCTTATCTTTCCCTATCCTTATATCCCAGAGTTTGCTCAAATTCATGCCCATTGAGTTGGTGATGCTATCTAACCATCTCATCTTCCGTTTTCTCCTTTACCTCCTGCCTTCAATCTTTCCCAGCATCAGGGACTTTTCCAATGAGTCAGCTTTTCACATGAGGTGGTCAAAATACTGGAACTTCAGCTTCAGTATCAGTCTTTTTAGTGAATATTCAGGACTGATTTCCTGTAGGATTGACTGATTTGATCTCCTTGCAGTCCAAGGGACTCTCAAGAGTCTTATCCAGCACCACAATTTGAAAGCATCAATTCTTTGGCACTCAGCTTTCTTTATAGTCCAACTCTCACATCCATACATGACTACTGGAAAAACCATGGCTTTGACCATACACACCTTTGCTGGCATAGCGGTGTCTCTGCTTTTTAACACACTGTCTAGGTTTGTCATAGCTTTTCTTTCAAGGATCAAGTGTCTTTTAATTTCATGGCTGCAGTTACCATCTGCAGTGATTTTGGAACCAAAGAAAATAGAGTCTGTCACTGGTTCAATTTTTCCCTATTTGCCATGAAGTGATAAATCATAGTAGTTCTATGAGGTATCCTGATGAGGTACAGTGTGAGAATGAAAAACAGGGTTCATTATGAAACAAAGTCTAAAAAGGCTTATGTGAAATAGTGGCATTTAAGCTGGGACCTGAAAGATGGGCACAAACAGTGATATAAAGAATGGAGGGGTGGAGATTGGGAGAATATTCAGACAGAAAGGCCATGAGCCAAGAATGTGATGTCGTAAACAGCTTTACAACATGGTTCAAAGATCTGAAACAAGGCCAATGTGGCTGAAGAGCTGTGAGCAAGATGGAGAAGGATGAAATTCAAGAGATATATAAGAGTAAAGCCTCTGATATCACGTGAATGTGTTTGCATTTTATTCTCAGTGCCATAGGAAACTGAACTTCTCAGGTGGCACAGTGGTAAAGAATCTGCCTGCCAATGCAGGAGACACAGGAGATGTAGGTTCGACCCCTGGGTCAGGAAGATCCCCTGGAGAAGGAAATGGCAACCTACTCCAGTATCCTTGCCTGGAGAATCCTATGAACAGAGGAGTGTGTTGAGTCATAGTTCATGGGGTAGCAAAGAGTCAGACACAACTGAGCAACTGAGCACACACTCACAGTGGGAAACCACTTAAGCTTAGGATAGACATGATTAAATGGGAAACCATTTTAAACAGAAGACATCTTAAAACATAAGAAACATCTTAAAGATAACACTGAGTTCTGTGTAGAGGATGAATTTGAAAGAAAGCAAGAATAGGAATGGGAACACATGTTATGAGTTTATTATGGTATTGTCATTGATTAGTTGTTGTGACCCCATGGACTGTAGCTTGCCAGGCTCCTCTGTCCATGGGATTTTCCAGGCAAGAATACTGGACTGGGTTGCCATTTCCTACTCCATCAAACCCACATCCTCTGTGTCTCCTGCATTACAGGGGGATTCTTTACTGCTCAGCCATCAGGGAAGTCCTATTATGGTATTAGGTCTCATGAAAGAGGACAGTAAGTTGAATTAGAATGATAGTAAAATTATGAAAACTAAATTTCTTCCTGTGAATCCAAATAAAAATTTCAAGAACTCCTTCAAGCTAACTATAAGAATAAAAAAATTGATGAGAATACTTGATCATTAATATGAGAAGACAGAAGTGGCTTTTCATATTCCAGACACAATCTTAGCCTTTTTACGGTTGGAGTCACAGGAGAAAGGAAGCGGAAATAAGAGTTGGCCATGGCTATTCCAGGAGGAAAGCCCTGGGCCAATTCACACTTAATCCTAGAGAGGCAAAAAGAAAAGAGAACAGCGCCTGAGACAGTAGAAAATGAAAGAAAAAATTAAATACTATGGAATATTTTATTAATATAGTTAAATTACATTAAAAGGGAGGAGAAAGTGCCACTCTCATGGTATGACTTTACATGAGTTCCTACTAGGAAATCAATTCCCTCTCATTTATGTTTGTGTGTATATGTGTGGGAGGGTGAGGGTTGTGGTAGAAAAAGAATATATATAATTGAAGAATTCTGCGTAAGCTTTATCCTCTAGATTGGAATAATACACAGTAAAAACAATCATGGAATTCTATCCTTGAAGGACAAAGAATTGACCCCTTAACTAGACTGGGAAGATACAGGAAGACAACAAAAATGGGAGAATCATGTACTAAATCCTGGAAGTGAGAGGGAGCGTGGTTTCTTAGGGAAGTAGAAGTATTACAATCTGATTGAAATGTAGGATTTGAAAGAGGCATACACAAGAGATGGGAAATAAGAATAGCTTAGGCACAAGAAGACTTACATGACAAGCTAAGGGAGTTGACAGTGACGTGGCAGTCTGGTGATTCACTGAAGATGGTTCAGCACTGAAACAGCATGACCATATTGCATATCAGACCATATTGCAAATATGACCATTTGCATCTTAGAAGAATCATGCTGGGAGAAGTGTCAAAACTAGATTTAAAGTGTAACTGCTTAGGAGGCTCTTCTAGTAATCTGGGCAAGAGAAGACAGAACCTAAAAGAAAGGAGTAGCAGCAAACATGGAAGAAAGAGAACAGACTCTAAAGAAGTTTAAGCAAGTGAAATCAATGCTACTTGATGACTGATCATCACAGCGAGTAAGGGGAAAAAATAGACAAGAGATCAAGGGAGAAAACCAAAGGTCTGACTCGAACAACCTAAAGGAGGATGACAATTTTTTTGAGAGAGAAGGAAAATAAGAATAAGAAAAATAAGTAAGATAAAAGTTGAGAGTAAGAAGATCTAGGAAAGACATGACAATGGGTTTGCCTTGAAAAAGATCTGTAGGATATTTGGATAAAGAAGAAAACTAGCAAATTGTTGGACATATAACTTTGGAAAGAAAAGAGATTTCTGCCATACATCTTGAGACTTGCACATAGTAATTTGAGCCAATAAATTAAATTAGACCACTCAAGAGATGCCTCAGAAGTATAAAAACTGAGCCATAGGGAACATCCAAGTGAAATATGAACTGAGGAATAATAGTTCTTTTCAGTTCAGTTCAGTTCAATCGCTCAGTCGTGTCCTACTCTTTGTGACCCCATGAACCACAGCACACCAGGCCTCCCTGTCCATCACCAATTCCCAGAGTTCACCCAAACCCATGTCCATTGAGTCAGTGATGCCATCCAGCTATCTCATCCTCTGTCATCCCCTTCTCCTCCTGCCCTCAATCTTTCTCAGCATCAGGGTCTTTTCCAATGAGTCAGCTCTTCGCATAAGGTAACCAAAGTGTTGGAGTTTCAGCTTCAACATCAGACCTACCAATGAACACCCAGGACTGATCTCCTTTAGGATGGACTGGTTGGATCTCCTTGCAGTCCAAGGGACTCTCAAGAGTCTTCTCCAATACCACAGTTCAAAAGCATCAATTCTTCAGCACTCAGCTTTCTTTATAGTCCAACTCTCACATCCATACTAGATACCAGGAAAAATCTATGAAGTAGGAGGAGAGCCAGGAAAGAGAAGTGTTAGGGAATCAGTGAAGGAAAGAGGATTGAGGAGGGAATGGTCAGTGAATCCAAATGCTACAGAGGAATCAAACTGATAAGGATTCCCCATTTGATGTTTAGCAATTTGGTAGAGAGCAGGATGATGAGGTGGGGGGAGAGCTCAGACTTCAGAAGTAGGGTCATTGAATAGGCAGTGTGGAAGTGAAAAACAGGAGGGAAGATAATTTTTAAAGAAACTAGAAACTTGGCTCTGAAGTAAAAAGAAAGAGGATGTTGGCTAGACTCAGTTTCTTGAACATAGATAGGTTTTACTGTGTTGGTCTGCGTTGGTCACTTTATGTAATCTTAAAATGCTGTTGAAGCCAGACAAAAACTACAGGTGTTCTGCCATGCATGTCCAATAACTAAAGTAACTGGATGTTTGGAAGGATTGTTTGGACTCCTTTTTGTTTTTAGTTGTTTGTTAAATTGGAAGAAACATAAACATACATTCATTCTGAAGGGAAAGGAGGAAAGACTGAAGATAGAAGCAAAATCAGGAAGTACTGGAATGAGACACCAAAGAGGTCTAGAGAGGAAATAACCCAAAGCACAGGGAAAGGATGTGCCTTAACCACAGAAGGAACCTGTAATCCCCTCAGCAGCAGAGAGACAAGAAAACGGTAGATTTGTGAAAAATCATATTCTCAAATGGTGTGAAGGTGTTACCCATTTGCTCAATATTTTCAAGCACTTCCTGAATGCCAGCCACTGTGCAAGGTACTCAGAATACAACAGTGAGCAAAAAGATCTAGCTTCTGCACTCAAGTGGCTCAGAGTTTGCAGAAGCTAAGACAAACATTATTAATATAACCACATATATGTTATCAGACAATAATGAATAGTAACAAGGAGAAAACTACACTTTTCCAAAACAACGCATAAAATACCCAGTCTTCAATAAGATCAGAAAAGACTACTCAGGGAAAGATACGACTGAGTTAACAATTAAGGAATAAATAGAGTCAACTGAAAAGGCGTAATAGAAGGGATACTGGAGAGAGCTCAGTGGCTCTGGGCACAGTAAGGTGCTCTAAAAATGCTGAGAGTTTTTAAACTTTGGATTCTGTATATCTAAACTCACTTTAGCAACTGGTTACTTTACAGCAGGGTGTCCCAGTTGGCACTAATGGTAAAGAATCTGCCTGCCAATGCAGGAGATGCAAGAGACACAGGTTTGATCCCTAGGTCAGGAAGATACCCTGGAGAAGGAAACAGAAACCCACTACAGTAGAGCAGCAAAGTGTCGGACACAACCGAGGATCTGAGCATGCTTGACAGCACAAGGGGTGGCCCTGAAAGTTTGTCTTTGCCTCCATTGCCCACATTTCTCAAGAAGACCTAGGCAGGGGCAGAGGAATAACGGAGTCTTAATGGGAAATGTGAGAGTTGGACTGTGGAGAAAGCTGAGTGTCGAAGAATTGATGCTTTTGAACTGTGGTGTTGGAGAAGACTCTTGATAGTCCCTTGGACTGCAAGGAGATCCAACCAGTCCATTCTGAAGGAGATCAGCCCTGGGATTTCTTTGGAAGGAATGATGCTAAAGCTGAGACTCCAGTACTTTAGCCACCTCATGCCAAGAGTTGACTCATTGGAAAAGACTCTGATGCTGGGAGGGATTGGGGGCAGGAGGAGAAGGGGACGACCGAGGATGAGATGGCTGGATGGCATCACCGACTCGATGGACGTGAGTATGAGTGAACTCCGGGAGTTGGTGATGGACAGGGAGGCCTGGCGTGCTGCGATTCATGGGGTCGCAAAGAGTCGGACATGACTGAGCTACTGAACTGAACTGAACTGAATGGGAAATTAACCAGAGGAGTACCAAGAATTAATTTCAATTGACACACACTTTCAGAGGGCTAAACTACTATATACAAGTTCTGATAGTATTACTTTTGAGAGTTGTCTTCAGTTACAGCTACTAAGGCACAAGCTGCATTACAGTTTGAAAATGCATGGATTTTGAAAGCCTGAAATACATGGATTTAAAACTTCACATACATAAGTTAATGTATTGTTTCACAATGAATTTTATTTCCCTGGGTTTCTCCATTGATAAAAGCAGACACCACTAAATAAAAATTGATCAAGCAGCTAGAAATCTGAGGGATTGTTTTGATCAGGTGTCTTTTTTTTGACAAATACTTTCAGGGGTGTCCATTCTTGATTCAAATTCCTTAATTTACTTAATCGTGTGCATTTATTCTTCACCTATGTGATTTTGATGGATGAAGATATGTTTTCTGAAGCAGAAATGCAAATCCTGGATCTGGCCCATGAAACAGCTAATCAGGGGAATTCCAACAGTTGATTTATTGTAGCCATTGCAAAGGAGGAGAGCAGGTTGCTAATAAACAGCAATTAGACACATGTTTTAGGCCAAGTGGAGACTATTACTCACACTAAGAGTTTTTTGAACTTTGAATTATCTACATCTTACTCACTCACTTTGGCAGGTTATTACTTTTGGAAATTATTTGTAATAATGTTCATATACAAGAGCACTTTTCCCTTCTCTTTGCCATAGGGAATTTGAGCCAATCCAGCACTCCTATCTAATTACCACTTATCACTGAGTCCAGATATGATTCTAAATCAGGCAAGTTGGGAAAGACCACATGGTTTGGGAGATATTTTCCAATAATGATGAGCTAGTAAGACTCAAACTTGTATTGAATTTAGGAGCCAGGCCTAAATCTGTGCTAACAACATCACAAGTCTGCAGCAATGAACTTTCCCAAAGGGTGTTAGTTAGAGCCAATATTTGTGCCATATCCATTATTCAAAATATTTTTAATTTTATAAAATTCAATGAAATGGAATCTTTATACACTGTCAAAACAGAGATATATACTTACTAGAATTTCAATATGAACTAAAACTTAGATGAGGCTACCAAATAAAGCATCACTATCTTATGATTAAAGAAACCTAGTTAAAAGAAATAACAATAGAAAGTAAGAGAATTACTGGCCTTGAAAACTTGTGAGCTGTCACTGAAGACACTTGCATGAAGATCAAATATCCACTTATCAGAAATGTCATAGAAGTTACCACGCACTGTTTAAACAATTGTTTAAAGTATGCCCTCTAGGGTTACTTTCAATATTCAGTGGCTATAAATTCTAGGAAAATGATGGATGCAAAATATTATCTAATAGAGTTATTTTAAAATATCTATATTTTTAAACATTCAGGCTTCTTGGCCACAAGCACTTGGTAAACCTCTAGTTAATACAGAAGGAACTAGGTATGTGGTAGCTGACAGACTGGGAACTGGAGAAACAAGCTTGGGAATATGGGTAGACCAAGGAAAGCTAAGCAACCACAACCACAACCAAGTTCATACCAGAAGTCTAGTCTAATAAGAATGTTGCTTTAGATGTCAGAGCCATCCATCCTGATGAACCCAGCCATCATGGAATACCTAAAATCAAGGCTATTGTCAATCCTGTTGCTGATGCATATCTCACAGGAATATGTAAACCTCCTGCAAATAAATTCTTTTCTTTTCTTATTGCATCACCCTCTCCAGAGTTCAAACTCAGGTTGAAACATCATTCTGACAAAAAAATCAGATACTTAGACCCTACCTACTAAGGGGTAGGGAGAGAAAGGAGTTGTACCCCTTCAGCTAAATAGTGAGGATAAGGCATTCTTCCAAAGTGGGAAGGGAGCTCAAATTCAGATAAGTCAAAATAAAGGTAAGTATCTACTCCAGAGATTTTATCGAATGTTTTAATATCCAATATTTTATGTCTTTATAATGTTGGTGAGTTTGATCCCCTGCAGAGGGTAGGGATTGTGACTTTTGCAAATTTTACTTTACCTGCAAATTTTCTTACTCGCCATCTTCTGGAAGTATTTCCTAAAGAACTACTCTAGTTTTTAATTAGAATACACTAGTTAATGATCATTCATCATGCCCTATTCTATACTTTTATTTTATCTGAATAGAACAAAGTAATCAATTCTAAAGAAATAGATGCCTCTCCTCAATTCATGATTTCCAATTAATTAAAGGTTTCCTGGGAAATGCCAGGATTGCTTATGGCCCATTGTTAATGATCTGAGGCCGCCTATTCTGCTAAATGTTAACTGTGGTATGGAAATGTGATGGCGTCTGCATTAGAGTTCACTAATCAAAATAATTATACCCACTCTGCACATTTCACATGTCTTCATTTAAATAGGATCAAGTGTCACTTAATATGAACCTTTTATATAAAGTTACATCCTCAAGAGGCTCCCTCCAAACTGAATGAGCTCAGAGTCTGTTACCCAGAGAGCATTTGTAAAGGTGTAAAGGTCTATTTTTTGTAATGCTAGCATATATGTAACCACTACAGGATTCTCCCCACCCTGGTGACCAGAGTGACATAGAGACAACAGAAATCAGTATTTGGCTCAGTTCAGTTGCTCCGTCATGTCCAACTCTTTGTGACCCCATGGACTGAAGCACACCAGGCTTCCCTGTCCATCACCAACTCCCAGAGCTTGCTCAAATTTATATCCATTGAGTTGGTGATGCCATCTAACCATCTCATCCTCTGTGGTACCCTTATATAATAAGGATAATTATATAATATAATAATTTGGGAGAGCCTTGTTGAAAAAGTAATTAATACAATTCAGGTCAAATTCAGTTAACTCATTCTGGTATAATAATCATATCTTTAACCCAATCACTAGAATCAGCCTTTATTCCACAAGAGGATATTGTTATTATAAAAGGTATTATAGAAGATTGGAGGACCAGTTTCGCTCATAATTTAGAGATATTTTTCTTTGGGGCTCTCATCTTTTCCTTTGTTCTCCTACCATCTTGTGTTGCAAAGCACATGCTGATGAGCACTAGAAGAATCCTGACACTTCCCTCACCCTCGTACTAAGGGTATAACTTATTTATATTGTGTCTTCCTCATCAAACAGTATTCATTATGCAAAAAGATGGAAAATTTCAAATAACATAAATACTACATATCAAATAGAGGAAATGCAGAGAATGGCATCCAGTCTTATCACTTCAATGCAAATAGATAGAGGAAAAGTAAAAGCAGAGACAGATTTTAGTTTCTTGGACTCCAAAATCATTGCAAACAATGACTGCAGCCATGAAAGTAAAAGACACTTGCTTCTTTGTAGAAGAGCTATGACAAACTTAGCATGTTGAAAATCAGAGACATCACTTTGCCAACAAATGTCTGTAGAGTCAAAGCTATGGTTTTTCCAGTAGTCATGTATAGATGTGAGAGTTGGACCATAAAGAAGGTTAAGCATTGAAGAACTGATGCTTTTGAATTGTGGTGCTGGAGAATACTTTGGAGAGTCCCTTGGACTGCAAGGAGATCAAATCAGTCAATCCTACAGGAAAGCAACCTTGAGTATTCCTTGGAAGGACTGATGCTGAAGCTGAAGCTCCAGTACTTTGGCCACAGATGCAAAGAGTTGACTCACTGGAAAAGACCCTGATGCTGGGAAAGACTGAGGACAAGAGAAGAAGGGGGTGACAGAGGATAAGATGGATGGATGGCATCACCAACTCAATGGACATGAGTTTGACCAAACTCCAGGAGATAGTGAAGGACAGGGAACCTGGCATGCTGCAAACCATGGGGTAGCAAAGAGTCAGACATGACTTTGTGACCAAACAACAACAACAACAAAGAATCCTTGCTTTTATCTTCTAGTTTCACCATGCTTACAAACAGAGTCAATAAACATACGTAAGAATAAAAAGGAATATCAGAAATTATGATTTTTTTAAGAGTAGGATATTCAGAATTTGAAAATTAAGAGGACAATGAAAAAAGAAATGCAACCAAAAAGAGGCTGTCCCCACTGTAAAGTCAGAAAAGTCTAACTAGTTTTGCAAACATCAAGAAAAACTATGTCATAAATGTAAGCTGCTGTCTTTAATAAACAACATAAGGTTTAAGCAGCTCACAGCTTCAAAGAACATCTGAACATTTCTATTATATGCGTGTATTACTCTAGGTCCTCCGAGAAGCCAATGCCAAGTCAGGATTAAACATGCAAAGATTTTATGAGGGAAATGTATGTGTGAGAGAAAATGGGGTAGGGGCTGAAAGGCTGGGTGAAATACCAGACAACAATGTAAGCCTGACTCCAGCGGAGCAGAGAGGGTGTGAAGGCTGGATAAAGCACCTTGGAATGCTCTACAGCTTCAGGAGGGGTCAGCAGGGCTCTCAGGGTGTTGTGGAGTCAAGGTTATTCTCTCCCAGCAATGTCCTTCCTAACAATCCCTGCCATGCTCAGTCACTGTGGAAACAGCCATAAAATGCGAACAGTTTTGTGTCATTAAAATGGATCAAATGCAAAAGGTTTCTGAGCACTCCTCATAATAATACTGTCTTTGCATAGAAAAGCTGGCAAGAAATCTGAGTATTTGCTAATAGTTTTGTCAGTCTCCTTCTCTTACTGCCCAGTCTCTGTAATTGGATTCATCTTAAGCCAGTTCGAAAGTTACCTATATTTTACCTCTTACTTTCTCTCACCAACTTACTCCTCAGCTGTCTATAATGTTTCTTTCTGTTGAAACTGTTCATTTGAAAGTTTTCACCAACTGTCTCATTACTGAAACACATTATTACTATTTTTTAGGATACAGATGCATTCTAACAAACTGCTTGCTGAAGCAACTGAGTCTTGAAGCCCACTCCCTCTCCTTTAATGCCCCCCCTTGATTTCTTTGACTCTGCCTTGTTTCGGTCCTCTCCATCTCTAAGTATGCATTCCAGGCCTCTTCCATTATACCCCTTCACATCTCCCAGTCTCACATTTAGATATTCACCAAGCTGATGTCTTAAGCTGCTTATCTATAAATAACATTTTGCTTAGAGTGCAAATTATTTCCCCTAATTCCAGATCCTAAACTGCTATGAACTACTTTTTACAGCACCTGACATGTCTTTCCAAGTAAGATATTATGGAAGAAACCAAATGAAACTGTTGGCCTACCCAATGTATTCTGGAGGCTTTTAAAGGCACTTTAAATGGATTATGTCCAAAATCCAATAACTTCTGTTTTAGGTAATGGCATCATCTATGAGCTATGTTTTAACACATCTTTAATCATTTTAACTCTCCTATGCTTATCTCCTGATGTTAAATAAAGTGGTTCAAATTTACCCTAAATGTTAGTCAACAGATCAAGCAATATTTTTATTTTTATATTTAAATGTTTATATTTTGCCAATTATAAAATGAATAAACTGTTTAAGTAAGCTAATTATATATAAAATATAATTTTTAAGTAAATATTTAATATTTGCTATTAGATTTTTCCAATTCTAATATTTTAAATCATGCTCGGTGAACATTGTGTGCATGCTCAGTCCCTCAACTTGTGTCCAACTCCGCAATCCCAAGGACTGTAGCCCTCCAAGTTCCTAGTCTATGGAATTTTCCAGTCAAGAATACTGGCGTGAGTAGCCATTTCCTACTCCAAGGGATCTTCCCAACCCAGGGATCCAACCTGTGTCTTCTGTTTCCTGCATTGGCAGGCAGATTCTATACCACTGAGCCCCATGGGAAGACCGTCAGTGAACATGGTTACGTGTAAATCTTAAAACATCTTCAGTTCAATTCAGTTCAGTTGCTCAGGTGTGTCTGACTCTTTGCAACACAATGAATTGCAGCACACCAGGCCTCCCTGTCCATCACCAACCCCCGGAGTTCACTCAAACTCACGTACACCGAGTCAGTGACGCCATCCAGCCATCTCATCCTCTGTCATCCCCTTTTCCTCCTGCCCCCAATCCCTCCCAGCATCAGAGTCTTTTTCCAATGAGTCAACTCTTTGCATGAGGTGGCCAAAGTACTGGAGTTTCAGCTTTAGCATCAGTCCTTCCAAAGAACACCCAGGACTGATCTCCTTTAGAATGGACTGGTTGGATCTCCTTGCAGTCCAAGGGACTCTCAAGAGTCTTCTCCAACACCACAGTTCAAAAGCATCAATTCTTCAGTGCTCAGCTTTCTTCACAGTTCAACTGTCACATCCATACATGACTACTGGAAAAACCATAGCCTTGACTAATTGGACCTTTGTTGGCAAAGTAATGTCTCTGCTTTTGAATATGCTATCTAGGTTGG
>SJYT01074488.1:152242-176869 GCA_006410635.1 Cephalophus harveyi | reverse complement strand
ACTTCAGCTTCTTCAGCATTACTGGTTGGGGCATAGACTTGGATAACTGTGATATTGAATGGTTTTCCTTGGAGACGAACAGAGATCATTCTGTCGTTTTTGAGATTGCATCCAAGTACTGCATTTCGGACTCTTTTGTTGACCATGATGGCTACTCCATTTCTTCTGAGGGATTCCTGCCCACAGTAGTAGATATAATGGTCATCTGAGTTAAATTCACCCATTCCAGTCCATTTTTGTTCACTGATTCCTAGAATGTCAACGTTCACTCTTGCCATCTCTTGTTTGACCACTTCCAATTTGCCTTGATTCATGGACCTGACATTCCAGGTTCCTATGCAGTATTGCTCTTTACAGCATCGGATCTTGCTTCTATCACCAGTCACATGCACAACTGGGTATTGTTTTTGCTTTGGCCCCATCCCTTCATTCTTTCTGGAGTTATTTCTCCACTGATCTCCAGTAGCATATTGGGCACCTAATGACCTGGGGAGTTCCTTTTTTGGTGTCCCATCATTTTGCCTTTTCATACTGTTCATGAGGTTCTCTAGGCAAGAATACTGAAGTGGCTTGCCATTCCCTTCTCCAGTGGACAACATTCCATCAAGATGAATGGATTGCTGCTCTTTGGTAATGAGATTTCAGTTATTAAGGGCATTTAAAAGGGACACTCTTCATGACTTTGTGGGAACAAAAAAAAAAATTCGTATACATAATAAGTCTCCAATAGATATTTGTTGAATGAATGGACTTGTAGTATGTGTCAATCTTAAGTAATAGACTTTATATGTGTTTGCATTAGTCTGTGAATGTAAGTATGTATGTATAGTGCATTATCTATCTATCTTACCTAGCTGACTAGTTCTTTCTGACATCCACATTAAAATTTTATTTTTAGAACTTTGAAAATAAATACTTCCTTTGATGAAAGATCCTCAGCCCCTATGCAAAATTTTTTTTTTCTCCAAGTCTATAGAAACTATGACTCCAAGAGTCAGTCATGTCAGTCCCTTGGCAGCCCCAAGGACTGTAGCCCACCAGGCCCTTCTGTCCACGGAATTCTCCAGGCAGGAATACTGGGGTGGGCTGCCATTTCCTTCTCCAATAGAAACTATAAGTTGGTTGAATATGACTATGTTTAAGTTGAATGTGGAATAGGATTTTGAAGGATAAGAAATACCAAATAATGAGCACCAGTTTGGGCTTCTCTGGTGGCTTAGATGGTGAAGAATCTGCCTACAATTTTGGTAGCTCAAGTTCAATCCCTGGGTTGGGGAGATCCCCCTGGAGAGGGAATTAATATTCTCATACTTAGCCCATACTCATTCTAGTATTCTTGCCTGGAGAATCCCATGAACAGAGAAGCCTGGTGAGAAAAAGTCCAGGAAACTTGGTGAAGAATCTGCCTACAATTTTGGTAGCTCAAGTTCAATCCCTGGGTTGGGGAGATCCCCCTGGAGAGGGAATTAATATTCTCATACTTAGCCCATACTCATTCTAGTATTCTTGCCTGGAGAATCCCATGAACAGAGAAGCCTGGTGAGAAAAAGTCCAGGAAACACAGAGAGTCAGACAAACTAAGAGACTAACACTTTCACCTTCACTTCCAGTGACTCACAGACATTTCCCTAAGCTCTCTGCTTATTATAGATACTTAACATCTTTCTATAGTTACTGTTGAGGGTTCAAATGTAAAATTTCATGGATGAGAGAATAGCACTTACCTCTGTTAGGCACCTCTCAGCTTTCTCTTCTTTTCACAGCTATTTGTAAGGCCTCCCCAGACAGCCATTTTGCTTTTTTGCATTTCTTTTCCATGGGGATGGTCTTGATCCCTGTCTCCTGTACAATGTCACGAACCTCATTCCATAGTTCATCAGGCACTCAATCTATCAGATCTAGGCCCTTAAATCTATTTCTCACTTCCACTGTATAATCATAAGGAATTTGATTTAGGTCATACCTGAATGGTCTAGCGGTTTTCCCTACTTTCTTCAATTTGAGTCTGAATTTGGCAATAAGGAGTTCATGATCTGAGCCACAGTCAGCTCCTGGTCTTGTTTTTGCTGACTGTATAGAGCTTCTCCATCTTTGGCTGCATAGAATATAATCAGTCTGATTTCGGTGTTGACCATCTGGTGATGTCCATGTGTAGAGTCTTCTCTTGTGTTGTTGGAAGAGGGTGTTTGCTATGACCAGTGCATTTTCTTGGCAAAACTCTATTAGTCTTTGCCCAGCTTCATTCCGCATTCCAAGGCCAAATTTGCCCATTACTTCAGGTGTTTCTTGACTTCCTACTTTTGCATTCCAGTCCCCTATAATGAAAAGGACATCTTTTTTAGGTGTTAGTTCTAAAAGGTCTTGTAGGTCTTCATAGAACCGTTCAACTTCAGCTTGTTCAGCATTACTGGTTGGGGCATAGACTTGGATAACTGTGATACTGAACGGTTTGCCTTGGAGATGAACAGATATCATTCTGTCGTTTTTGAGATTGCATCCAAGTACTTCATTTCGGACTCTTTTGTTGACCATGATGGCTACTCCATTTCTTCTGAGGGATTCCTGCCCGCAGTAGTAGATATAATGGTCATCTGAGTTAAATTCACCCATTCCAGTCCATTTTAGTTTGCTGATTCCTAGAATGTCGACATTCACTCTTGCCAGGGAACACATGCATACCTAAGTCCCCCAGCCCCTCCTGTTCTAGCCTCTTGGTTACATATTTCTAATGCAACCACATATTTAATATTGTGGCTGATGAATTAAAGTTTTTCACAGAGAAGAAAAATTAGCAAAAATTAACTGTGATAGGTTCCCAAATTTCTTAATGTCTAAGTTCATCTTCTGCTTTGGGTGCTTCTGTTTATTTATTCTTTAAAAAGTCTGCTTGTTTTCCTCTAAGGGTGAGTGACATGCAAGCTTTCTCCCCGCCGCCCCATTTCACAGCAGGGAGCAAAACCTAGAGGTTCCTTTCTCCTTCCTTTTTGGCTGGGCTGGGCCCCCATTGCTGCGAGCAGGCTTTCTCTAGCTGCAGCGACAGGGGCTACTCTCTAGCTGCGGTGCCTGAGCTTCGTGACGCAGCGACCTCTCCTGCTGTGGAGCGCAGGCTCTAAGGCTCTAAGTAGCCACACGTGGGCTCAGTCGCAGCAGCTCCCAGGCGCTAGAGCGCAGGCTCGACAGCTGTAGCACTTGGGCTTAGCTGCTCCTTGACATTTGGGATCTTCCCAGACCAGGGATTGAACCCATGTCCCCTATATGGAATCAACCCCACGACCCAGCACATTCTTAATCACTGGACCATCAGGGAAGTTCTTGAAGTTTCTTATGTACCATTTCAATGGATCACAGGAACACCCTACCCACGCTGGGTGATTCCTTCTGGATTTGTGTCTCCTGCCTACTCAGGGACTCTCGTTTTGGCCTCCGGTCTTGGCCTCACACCCCTCAACACTCTGTGGGCTAGTTATTCTGACCTTCTGGTGTCCCCGTTAGATCTGTTGTCTGACCGGATCTCTGACTAAGGGCCTGCTTTGTCATTGTGAATGAATACCTTGTGACTGGAAATCCTTTCTGACCTCAGACGGACTGGTCATAGACTCCCTACGGCAATCACATTGACAAACAACCAGGAAAGAAAGTGAAGGCTGAACTGCAAAACTACACTGACCCGGGATCTACAGAGAAGACAAAATGAGGAGAGCCTGATGCCTTGTGGGTGGGGGTGACCTCCATGGTTCAGAGTGGGGCCTCTAGAGACGCCTGTGTGACATCACTTTCTTGCTTGTAATCTCAGGCAGATTACTTAGGTAACTTTGACTTTAAATGGGGATAAACATAGATAACCAACCTCATGGGGTTAACTGAGATTATTCACCTAAAAGGTTTAGGGTGTGCTTAGACACTTAAATATATACTTTTGGTGTTAGTATCATCAACTTAACATTATCATTATTATACCTTGCTTTTAATTAATCTCTCTCTGATAGCAGATCTTAATTAGGCACTTGTCTGCCATGTGAATTCGTTCATCCATTCATTTATTCATCAAAGGTCTAATGAGTATCTCCTTTGTGTCAGACACTCAGTAAACAAAATAGAGATCCCTGAAGGCATGGAATTTATATTCAGCTGGAGGAGACAGACAATACACAATAAACCTAACAAATAAATTATATAAAAAAGGGCTTCCCTGATGGCTCAAGCGGTAAAGAATCCACTTACAATGCAAGAGATACAGGAGATGCAGGTTCAATCCCTGGATAAATAAATTATATCACACAGATTATATGGGGAAAAGAAAATTAGAGCAGAGAAAGGGGGGCTGTGAGTCCTCTGGGTAGATGTGACCAGCAGAGATCAATGAGAAGGTGACATTCAAGCAAAGACTTGAGGGGGAAGGAGTTAGACGTGAGGCTGTCTGGGGCAGATCATCCAGGCAGGGGGATGGCCAGTGTGGAGGCTCTAAGTGTGAGTGTGCCCGGCATGTGTGAGGCCAGCAAGAAACAGGGAGCTGAGGCTTTTAATCTGAGATTTTGAGCAAAGAAAGAACTCTGTTCTCATCCACAGACCAGGCAGGGATCCCTCATATCCAGACAATGTTAACTTCTCCCACCAAACTTCATCCTGTCTAAATGACCTCGCATTTTTACCAAGGTTTTTGCCTTAACCACAGACTGTGTGTGGACCAGATGTCTCCCTTGTACCTTCATGTGATTATACTTCTGATTAAGAGAAGCCCAAATGAAATAATTAGCCTTCAGATAAATAAACAACTCACAGTCTATGACTTTTCTAACTGTTGCTGCCTCTCATGGAAGTCAGCGTGTTGTTGCTCGGTCACTAAGTAGTGTCTGACTCTTTGTAACCCCACGGACTGCAGCCCGCCAGGCTCTTCTGTCCTCCACTATCTCTTGAAGCATGTAGTTCTTAGCAATATTAAATACATCATTGTTGAGATATTATGTGCATGGCTATGGAGAAACAGTTATCCATAATACTGTGCACTCAGGCACTAAGTCATGTCCAACTCTTTGCCACCCCATGGGCTGCAGCCCGTCAGGTTTCTCTGTCCATGGGATTTCCCAGGCAAGCATACTGGAATGAGTTGGCATTTCCTCCTCCAGGGGATCTTCCTGACCCAGAGACTGAACCCATGTCTCCTGCATTGCAGGCAGACTCTACCACTGTGCCACCTGCTGCTGCTGCTGTTAAGTCGCTTCAGTCGTGTCCGACTCTGTGTGACCCCATAGACGGCAGCCCACCAGGCTCCCCCATCCCTGGGATTCTCTAGGCAAGAACACTGGAGTGGGTTGCCATTTCCTTCCCCAATGCATGAGAGTGAAAAGTCAAAGTGAAGTCGCTCAGTCGTGTCCGACTCTTAGCGACCCCATGGACTGCAGCCCACCAGGCTCCTCTATCCATGGGATTTTCCAGGCAAGAGTACTGGAGTGGGGTGCCATTGCTTTCTCCACTGTGCCACCTGAGAAGCCCCATAATACTATCTCTGGGTTAATAAACCTAGGATTCTTTTGATGCCTTTCCCCTCTATGTTCTATATATTTCTTTCTTAAAATTTTTAAATTGAAGGATAATCGCTTTACAGAAGTTTATGTTCTATTTATTTCTTGAAAATGCTTTGTCTTATCCTCTGCTGATTTGGTTATAGGTGAGGTCATGTCTCAATTATAAGATACAATTTCCTCTGGAGCAGATATTCAACTTAATTTAGTATGCAGTAATACATTTTACAAGCTCAATCAAAGTTTAATTACATTAATTAGATTTCCTCATTTAGATTTTAATTTATTAAGTACTGGGAATTTTTGTTTGTTTTTTGTCTTCATGAAACCCAGTTAGTTGATGAATGCTGCATTAAAACAAAAGGTTTCCATTAAAAATAATGTGTTTTGTTAATATCTACTTAATAATGAACTAGAAGAAAAGTCAGATAAAATATGTAATTGTTACAGATGACACTACAATTACCTCCCAATGACAGTTCTTTATCATTTTGGTTAATGTAGCAATGAAGTCTGCTTGGAAGCAGAGTTGAAATTTAAGAATTTAGGATATTGAAAGTAGATTTAATGATCAGCTTAGCTTCCTTGGGAAGTAAGCTTCTTCTAGGAGTATCAATTTTTGCTGTTGTTGGGTGGAAAGACTAAAGGCATCTGGTTTGCATTTATTGTCTTTAAGACAGTTTTCCATTTATTATTAACACAGTATAGATATCTAGAGAGAATCTAATAATACAGCAAATATTCAATGTGTATGGGGATACATTTGAAAATTAAAATAGTGGTTTCCTCAGTGGTCCCTTTAGACACAGTGGAGCAGGGGCTGTGACCTGAAATGCCTTCGGGGAGTGGCAAGAAATATGTGAGTGAAGCACCCCCGTGTCACAAGACGGTGGTAACTGACAAGCAGCCACGTCTGGGCAGCAACAGGCAGTGGTCCAGGCGGCAGTCTAAATGGGTCAGCCACTTCTCAGCCAGTTCTTGCCCCAAAAAACAAAAGCCCAGTGTTGCCAGATCTTCTGATTTAGTTGGAGAAGCCAGAAATTCCGATTTTCGGATCAGGTTTTCCAATTTTTAAATGTTGGCAGCTAGCTAAACAACAACAACAACAATCTATGTCGATTCAACACATCATGCCTGCAGGACAAATCCAGTCCACAGCCTGCCTCTTGGTCACATCGTGGTACACATTTCAGACAGCGAACCCAAGAAGCAGAGGAAGACTTCATATGTGTGACTGCATTTCAGAAGTCTCATTCCTCTCTGCTCTGTGTCTAGAAATCACCTCGTCCCAAACAGCTCTTGTCAGACACAGTATTCTATTGTTGCTATTAGGGAACAGGGGCTGTTACTGGAGTCGTGTACAATTATTACATAGTGATTGCAAATGTACTAATAATATATAAATGTACTAAGAGAGGCCTGGCGTGCTGCGATTCATGGGGTCACAAAGAGTCGGACACGACTGAGTGACTGAACTGAACTGAATAATATATGAGTATACAAAATTTATGGCTTCCCTGGTAGCTCAGCAGGTAAAGAATCCGCCTGCAATGCAGGAGACCTGGGTTTGATCCCTGGGTTGGGAAGATTCCCTGGAGGAGGGCATGGCAATCCACTTCAGTATACTTTCCTGGAGAATCCCCATGGACAGAGGAGCCTGTTGGGTTGCAGTCCTTGGGGTCACAAAGAGTCGGACACAACCAAGTGCAGCACACAGCACATACAGAATTTATACATTTCTGCTTTTCTAAATATGTTTATATTTTAACCTTGTTGTTTTTCGTCGCTAAGTCATATCTGACTCTTTGTGACCCCATGGACTGCAGCACGCCAGGCCTCCTTGTCCCTTACCATCTCCTGGAGTTCGCCCAAGTTCATGTCCATTGGATTCGTGATGGACATAATGGATGTTTAATCTTATATTATTATCGCCCCAAATTATAAGCTACATAGGAACAAATCTATAAGTCCAGTTGTAGTTTAGAATCCTGAGGGACAGATATACTACCCAATGTCACACAAATAAGGTAGGGGCCAGCCTGAGATTCTACTTCAGGTTTATTTACTCTGACTGATGAGTTTTTCTACAATATAGACTTCTTATCTTTGTATTCCAGGTCATGACCAAACTTAATACTGAATTCTACTGCAAGAAAAAAGCAGTACAACATTAATCTGTTGAGAAGCTACACAATACACATGACACCCTCCTGGGAAAACTTGTCATAGAACAAAGGAACTTCTGCTAAAATGCAAATATGTACATGGGTTCTAAAATACATTCTGAATTAGTTTTTTGTAAAATTAACCTTGCTTTTCATTTATCTGTTCCAAGATCATTGCAAGATGAAGAATATATTTGATAAAGAAATAAGTCAAACACATAAAAAAGACAAAATAGATGACAGCTGTGTGTCTTTTATTTGTGACATTTGAATTCTTAAACTCACAAAGAACTGATTTCATAAATATCCTTTAGTTTTATTTTCCATTTTAATTGTTTTTTTATTGTTAGTTTGTTCTTATAACCAAACCCTTAATCACAACTGGAACTAAAATTATGCTAAATCTTTTTTCTTGATGCAATTAGAAAAGATACTGAAAACCTTCAAAATTAGAACACTCAAAGCTAGTAAAACAGCTTAATTGTCAGATTAGAAATGGACTCTTCCCTCTAACAGTTACAGAAATCCTTATTTATTCTTTGAAAAAGTCTTGTCCAGAATTAATAACTCCCAGAGGGAATAGCTTGTTATAAAAATATTTTTGTTGATATGTTTTTAAAGTAGAGGAAAAAAACCATTATTTCCCAAACATGCTTTGTTTGGCTAATTCTAGGAGAGAATCACCTATTTCATCAAGAATCACTTATTTTATTAAGAAGTAAACAGACCAAAGGACAACAGTATTATCCAAGTGACACATCAGACTCCTTTCAGTGATTTTGCCTTTGGACGCATTTCTTGTACTTTTCCTATGATATTTATTTTATTCACAGTGTGATACCCATGGGATGTGGAAGTGACATAAGGGTAGAGACCATAGGAAGTGATGCTTCCAGCATGACAAAATCACCACAAATGATGAGAGAAATTATCCATGACCTCTAATGCTTCGCCAATGAAAAAGGGAATTAAAGCAACTCAGTGTAATCTTACAAAGAATGCTAACAGTAGGACATTCAAGAAGATCGGAGAAAATGGCGTTGCAGAATATAAATAAGGATTCAGTATGAGCAAATATAATAGAAAATTTATAAATGGTATAAAATCAAATCAGGAGTTAGCAAAGACACAGTACAGTATGGAGAAAGCATGCAGTGATTTCTTACATGTTCTCTGTTGGTTATGTCTATAACGCACAGTGGCATAGACAGCTTTGGAAAGGCTTCAGATTGAAGTGTAGAAATGTTAGCAATGGCACAACATGACTTCCAAGAGAATTCAGCCAATGGGAGATGAAAAACAAGGAAGGTTGAAGGACAACTGGTAGGAGTCTTCAAATACTTAGTGGATGTGCAAACAAAGCTCTCATTTAGTATGTTTCTACTTATGTTTTACTTTTTAGAGTTTTGGATCTTTCTTAATGTGGGACACTAGAAAAGGTGAGCTTAAACTCAGAGGCAATATAATAGTTAACTCCAGTTGACTGGAAAGGTTTCACGTGGAATATGACCGGGGGTTACACCAGAGGATGCTGCAGGATTTCTGTGCCTGAAGACTGTTGAGAGGAGAATGGGTTTTTCACCTGGAAAAACCTACCAAAAACCTTCCAAACTGATATGGTTTGGAAGGTTGTAGAAGGAATAGCTAAACCAAAACCAAAAACAAAAACCTCTCAAAGTCACTTCCACTTATCCTGGCCTTCAGAAATGAGCAAACACCCCAGGAAGAGAATGAACAGTTTCAGAAGCAGAAACTGACCCCAGATGAGTATTTCTCAATCTATTTTTTTCACCATCATCTGCCTGAAGAGCCCTTTTAGACATTCTATTCCTAATCATTTCCCATCCCCATGAAATTTTAATACTAAATACATACTTTATATCTGTGCACATACTGTGGCTCCTTGGGAGGGCCATGACTCAGTGTAATATCTAAGATTTCCTCCCCACCTAAATCAGTTTTTGCACTCTTGGGCAATCACCTTTCATGAAAATACGTGCTCTCTAAAATAAACCATCAGTCTGAATGGGAGGTCACTGAGGACTCGCAGAGAAAAGTTATATATATTTTAACTATGGCTCCAGGGACCACAACAAATTCTCACTATCCAGCATACTCATGCATTACCTGCAGAAGGAAACTTGTAGCTTCTCCTTCCCCCTGTGACACAGGAAGAGATGAATTCTTTGTCACTGCAACAGCATCTAACTGCAATGGCTGTATTCTTTTGGAACTTCTGGACCTCTTTGGAACATTAAGAAAGGAAAGCAGTCTCAGACTCTATAAAACGTATGAATATTAAATTTCGGAGGTTTATGATGAATTATGGAACTTAATAATGAATGCATCAGGCAGATGACACCTCCCCCACTGAGCAAGCTTAGCATTTATCATAAAGAGAGACAACTGAACATTACATGCTTCCTGGTGTGATGCAGAAGGAAAGAAACAACACCACTTATGTAGTGTTCCGGCTAAAAATGTTTAACAGAATCTAATAATGAGGAAACAATCAGAAAAAAATTCCAGATTGTGGGACATTCTGGAGTTCAAAGCAGCTTGAACTCTTTAATAATGTCAGCGCCATGAAAGACCCACATACTTGCACGCACACACACACACAGACCCCAAACATACATAAAAGAAGGACTCTAATCCATTAACTAAAGAGACTGACAACTGTGGGTATACGGATGTCACTGTAATCTTTTCCTTTTGAAGTTCCCACTTTGACATTTCTCAAAAAAAAAAAAAAAAAATCATAGATGCATGTATTACTCAACTTTAAAATAATAGTGGGAAATGAGGGGAGCCAGCCAGGTCAGAAGGAAGAAGCCAGGTGTCAACTGCAGATCCAGAAAGCAGGAGATGCCTGAAGGGCCACAAGAGCTCAGATCTGCATTTGTCAGGAGACGTTCTCAGGATGTAGTCAAGCCAAAGACATAAAAAATCGCCTGTAGTGATTTTCTTCACAATTTGCCAAACAAAGTTCTGTGGGAATAGGAACCATCTATAATTAAAAAATAAGAGTGTCTTGCCAGCACTTTTCCTAGAAGTGCAGTGAACAATATAACCATGAGGAAATTGTTCCAAGAAGTTAAAAAAAAAATCCAGATTTTTTTTTTAATTGAGTGGAAATTTCATATGCACAGTTAATAGAAAATAAACTTCGAAAGAATTCATAACAAAAGTCTTCCAGCATCCTACTTGATTAGGCATTAATTGAAATATCAGCTTTTTCAAGCAAAACTCCTGTGGTTTTCCATGGTGCCAAGCTTCAGGGTTCCTTCCAGGACCTGGGTTCCATGCTATCATTTCTCCGTCCCACTGCTCAACACTCCCATGTGGCGCTTACTGCATAGCGCATAGGTCAGGAAGACAGGCTCATTTTTCTGTTCTCTGGATCCTTTAAACCAGAAATGATGCTCAAAAAATCTCTATCTTGTCCTCTCAAAGTTACTTAGGAAGCACACAAAACCAAACCAAAAAATGGTATGTTTGTTCTTGATCAGATCACGACAATATGAGGAGAGGTAGCAGCATTTGACTTCCATGAGACGGCGTTTGACAAGATACAAGGCAAGGGCTGGCTTGCTGGGTTAGGTCAGCACAGAATGCCACAGTGCCCAGAGAGTCAGTCCTTTCTTAGTTTGGACCAAAGAAAGGTTTCATGCCTTTCCAGGCTCTCGTGGCAGCCTCAGATGGCTTTCACATGTCACATGCAATGAGACAAAGTCAGAGTTGTTAAGTTATTCTTTAATCAGTATTACATTAAAATTCACTAATACATTCTCATCTACTTCCCTCCACCAACTGCTATTTTGTCAAATTCAAATGATCACCGGAAGTATCATCACCCCCTAGTTACAGACTCTCGGGACCACCACAGTTTTGCGAATGAATCAGTGAAGGCAACATTACTTCAGTGAAAAGTCAGGTAGCTTTCAAAAGGCAGGATGCAGAATGAGTCTGTCTGCTGGGATCCAAACATTGGCAAGGATGGAAGAAGGAAGACGGCTCCAGCTTGCCTGTTACCTTGGCAACCATGGCAGGCGCATCACCCGGGCAGAAATTACCTTTGATCTGTAATGTCAAATGTAATGGGCGGAGGAGGTGGGGGGTGCGGAGGAACAGGAAGAAAACATCGACTGGATCTAGAAGCTCAGAGGGCCGGTCGGGAAGATAACAAGTCAATGGGCTGGGTGTCTGAGCTACAGGCATCCAATTACCCATTGTACTTTTTTTCCCCCCAACTGAAATCTCAGTAATACGTTGAGACAGCCACCACACCCTTTATTAACGAACAAACACTGCACTAATCTGGCTCAGTGCTTCTGCTGATCATTCTTGGTCATTTATAACTTCATTTCTCTCTTCGGAGAAACAGGAAAAAAAAAAAAAATCTTGACCGGAAGAGACAAGGAATGGCGTGGTTTTTTTAAAAAGCTACTGTGTTCAGGGTGAACTGGTAACTAGCCAGCCTTAGGCTAGAGGCCAGTCTCTTCCTTGCAGTGAAAGTGTGCAGACCCTGTTTGGGGCAGAGACAAGCCACCCCGTGGAATGATCCCTGGTAGAACTGCTTATAGGGGAGAATTGCGCGGATGCTGTGAGCCGGCGGGCGTCAGCCCTCCCAGCCGAGACCACGGCATCAAGGGCCGAAGTCTGCCAAGACGGCACAAGAAGGCTTGTTAGAGAAAAACTGGTTGTACATCCAGAGTTCCAAAATTCACTGGGTACTTAGAACACACGTTACAGAAAAGGCAGTCGGCTGAGGAGACAGTAAGTAGGAATAAGGACCTTGGGCGCAAAACCTGAATTTCAGCAAAGCTTAGGTGTCAGGTCACAGGCAGAACTGCACGACTGCGCTGTGCGTGTTAAGTGCAGGGGCATCCTTTCTCCAGGATGGGCGAGGGGTGGTCCTCCCTCCCGGCGGGTCCACAGGTCACGCGAGCAGCAACCAGAGGGTTGAGAGCACACGAGGCGAGCAGAGAACCACTCTCCGCAGTCACCGTTGGTCTCCAGCTGGGCCTGTTCCTGGCAGTAGGCGCGCCTCTTCAGCCTGGGAAGTCTCCCTCCTGCCCGCCTGGGCCGCCAGGAGGAAAACAGCTTTCCTCTTTCTTCCGGAGGTTAAGATGGGGCCGTTAGTGACACATCCTGCTCGTCATCTCTTTCTGGAAGGCAGGGGGAGAAGGATGGTTAGGAGTAACTATAGGCAGAGCAATGACTTGTTGAAGGATTCTGAAAATGCCCTGGCAACCTCTGGAGCCTTTAAACAGGAGGGTACAATCATGGCTCTGGAATAAGGTTCAGCATACAGATGTGTGCCTGTTGGCTGGGCTTTTTGTTTCGTCCTCTTATTTTTTTTTTTTTAAACATATCAGAGCAATGTTTAAAAAACTTAGCCAACTTGCCAAAAATCCAGGTTGCACTGTGTTTCAGGAAAAACTGCAAGATCTAGAGCCACTGGATAGCTGGAGTCAAGAATGGCTATCCTCTGTAGATGGAAAATACTCTCTCCAGTTTGCCCCAGTCTCCACCACTCCCAGCTGTCTGCCCATCAGCAGTCTAAGTATCACTTACTGATTGATATGGTTAATTGGATTTTTCTTAGAGGAGAACACAATTTCTCTTTCCCTAAGATTCGATCGAATGTAGAACAAGAGCTAGCTTCAGTTCATACAAGTCAAGAAAAGTGGGAGGAAGGACATTACTTAATAGAAATGAGGAATAGCCCAGTGTGTCTGACAGGCAACCATATCCAGCTCGCCTTTCACCACCCTCATCAGCTGCCTGGTTCTTGCGGGCATTTACAGATCTCAAATGTGCCATCGGTTCTCTTTCTCGGGGCCTCTGCACAGGCGAGACCTTGCCCATGGCCTGCTCCTACAAGGCCCCGTCCTCCTTACTCAGCTAATTGCTATTCATGTTCCCAATTCCAGCAAGATGGCTCTGACCTGCCTGGGAAGCCTTCCTGCCCCACCCACTGGGGATTTGCCACAACCCCTGCCTTTGCCCACCTGGAGTCATGCATGCAAGAAGCCGGTTTGTACATCGTGTGTGTGTGTGCACACGTGGACGGCAAGCATGTCTGTCTGCTCTACTCAACTGTGAGCTCCAAAGTGTCAGGAAGAAGAAATCCTCACTGAACCCCTCATATCTAGCCACGCGTCTGGCACAGGGCAACAGCTCTTCTTTCATCCCCAAGAACGGCCTGGGTTGCAGGCTGGGAAGCCGCCTTGTACCTTGTGGCATTTAGGACACATTTCATGTCATTTTAATTAGAAGAAGGAGCTGCTTCCAAGTTCCACCTGCTGTAGAGCTGATGCAGCTCTACCTCTCTTGTGCACTCTGACCCCAAATCACCCTCCAGCCAACACTCCCTTCCCCATAGGAAACGTCTGAGGAAGTAGGTCTTCCCTGGTGGCTCAGATGGTAAATAATCTGCCTGCAATGAAGGAAACCGAGGTTTGATCCCTAAGAGGACTTTGCAAACAGGCATGCCAGTTGCTCAGAAACTCTATCAGAAAACCATAGCAGTGTGTTGGTTAAAGAAATAACCTAGTACACAGAGCCGATCTAGGTAAATACTTTTGCACTCATAATACTAAATAAGGCAATTACTTCAAGATACATATACTGAAAAATTAAGTGGCCATTTAGTTATGCTCAGTACTTGTACTAAGGGCCAGGTACCTGGGAGATGAGGTCACTCTTCTCAAGGAGGTATACAGTTTATCGGGGGGGTTGGGGGGGGATATAAAATACAATGATATAAATGTAACTCTTTAGAGGAGGGGATGATGCACAGCAGAACCCAGTCCACCCACATTTAGACTCTCACTCTGTCCTCACTGGGCTTCCCTCATGGCTCAGTGGTAAGGAAGCTGCCTTCCAGTGCAGGAGTCTCGGGTTCCATCCCTTGGTTGGGAAGATCCCTGGAGAAGGAAATGGCAACCCACCATGGGTTTGCAAAGAGTTGGGCACCACTCAGTGACAGAGTACACGGTCAGTCTTCACCACCTCCAAATGTGACCTCCCTGCGCCCTTGAGTTTTAGCTCAAGGGGCCCTTTTCTAGGGTTACCTCCCCAAACCTCCTCTTCAGCTGTTCATGGCACCCTTCTTCACAATTGGAATAGTCTATTATCTGTTACATTCCTGCTTCCTGGATTCATCCCTTGTAAGATCTTATAAGATGCATGGAGAAAGGGGCTGTGCCTGCTGTCTGCTGTTTTCCCAATGCCTGGCAAGTGATGATGGAGAAAGGTTTGTCTAATTCAGCAGTGAATGGGCCCATAGTGTCCTCATCTGTGAGATGGAACAGTGATGCCTACTTGAGGTGAGTGGGAAGCTTGAAAGTACTGATATGCATGGACTCAGTACACGTTCACACACAGAGTCGGACATGACTGAGTGACTGAGCATGCTTGTTGGAGGGAAGCCTGGCCGAAGTGGAGCCTGCAAGGGTGCTTCTGTGGCTGGAGCAGAGGGGCTGGGGCAGGATGGGGGCACAGGACTGGGGAGACAGGTAACCACACAATAAGGTGTGAATACGGACCCATGAACTTGGTGTGGGGGATGGAGATGATGACAACCTTAAAAGGGATTTGCTGCTCCTCTGTTAAGCTTCCAAAGGTTCTTGTGTTTTTGGTTAACTTTTTAAGACAGAGAAAATGAGGTAGGAATGCAAAGTATGTGTGTGTGTGTATCTATGTGTGAAAGAAAGAAAGAGACAGAGATGAAGTGAAGGAGAGAGCATGGCATCAAGACAATTTTGGTTTTATAACTAATTCTTGTAATTATTTGCAACAGGTCAGTGTTACAGAAAGAAAAGATGATTTGGGTGGCTATATCATTGTCTCTGGGTAAAACTTTGACCGAAGAGAAATCCAGGCCTCCGATGTGCTCAGGGTGAACGGGTAAGCTGAAGGGTAAACGGCAGAGCCTCAGTGGGCGCGATTATTTCCGTCAAGTGAAGACCTGCTGTCCGCCAGGCTCGGTTTCCCTCATGGCTCCACAGGCATCACTTTGTGTAACCCTAACTCTGATTCTGTGAAGGAAGATTTGCCATCCCCATTGGCCTGATCAGGAAACCGGCACAGAAATGGAGAATGACTTATCAAAGTCACACAGAAAGTGGCAGAAGTGAGATTTAAACTCAGGTCTATCTGGGTGCAAAAGCCGGCTCTTTCCACTACACCATGTGATCACGGTATAAAGTCTCTGAAACAGTTTTATGACTATGCATTTGGATGCCAGTGACTTATTAATTAAAATATATTAATCACAGGTGGTTGCAATCATTCCTGAATGTTCAGAATGCCAAGGAGATATTTTTTCTTTACCCAGATTTGAATTTCAAGTACAGTGGGTAAATACGAAAACAATTATGTCACTAAATACTCAAAACTTATGCCACAATTATGGACACTAGAAATATGGAAGGCTTTTGAAAAGTTTGAGAGGATATGGAACTTCAGCAAAGGTAGAGTGAGTCTGTGAAAAGCCAGAACCAGTGCTTTCCTCACCACACCATGCAGCCTCACACACAAGAGAAAGACTGTTTACGAGGAACCTTCTTAACATTCTTACAGGGAATGAATGGTTGAACTAGATCTGAAAGGTGAGGCTCAGTTGGATCCACCCTTCAAAAGCCTATAAGCTGATTGGATAAGGAAGTTGTGGTACATATACACAAGGGAATATGACTCAGCTACAAAAATGAATGCATTTGAGTCAGTTCTAATGAGGTGGATGAACCTAGAGCCTATTATACAGAGTGAAGTGAGTCAGAAAGAGAAAGACAAATACCATATATTAACACATAATATATGGAATCTAGAAAGATGGTACCAACGATCCTATGTGCAGGGCAGCAAAGGAGACAGAGACGTAAAGGTCTCAGTGGGACAAGGAGAGGGTGGGATGACTTGAGAGACTAGCGTTGAAACATGTACATTACCATATGCAAAATAGGTAACCAGTGCAAGTTTGATGTATGTATCAAGCAGGGCACCCAAAGCCTGTGCTCTCTGACAACCTGGAGGGATAGGGTGGGGAGGGAGGTGGTCGATTCATGTTGATGTATGGAAAAAACCTTCGCAATATTGGAAAGTAATTATCCTCCAATTAAAATAAATAAATAAATAAAAATTTTAAAGCCTACAGGCTTCCACTACTGTATTCTAGTGATTCCCCACTGGGTGGCGCCAATGGGCCGGCTTAAAAAAAAATGTGGTTCTGAGGGGGAAAAACCTCAAACTAAAAAACCCCAGCTAATATTGGGTTCCATGGGTTTCCTCTCCATCAGAGCCCTCCTGCAGGCATCCAGCAGGGCCAAACACATTCTTTCTTACAGGGCAAGTGGCCTGAACGACAACTATGCTGTTTGCTCTTTGAGGATGAATTTGCTATTGCAGGAGTTACCTGAACCACCATGTCATATTAAGTCCACTATAGAACTCCAGTCTGGAAGAGGGCATGGCAACCCAGTCCAGTATTCTTGTCTGGAGAATCTCATGGACAGGGGAGCCTGGCGGGCTACAGTCCGTGGCATCGCAGAAAGTCAGACACAACTGAAGCGAGAGCATGCCCGTCCGCAAAGAACAAGTGCTTAAGAGGTTTCTGCAAAGGTGGTGTGAATTTGCTGAGAAATGTTCCTAAAGTCTGTATTTGGCTTGTATACAAAGACTTTTCAAGCACCTGGATTTTATAAAATCCACACTCCTGTATTCTTGCCTGGAGAATCGCACTGACGGAGGAGCCTGGCAGGCTACAGTCCATGGGGTTGCAAAGAGTCGTACACGATTGAGTGACTAAGCAACACATTCTTAAGAAAAAGGTCAGGATTTGGTTGTGTTCCTTCCGTGCCACTGCTTACATAAGGCAGTAATTGATTCTGTAAAGAACCCCATTCCCTACTCTCAGCAGAACAAATTCCACACTCTACAGCCTGGCAAACAAAGCTCTTCCTAGCCCCGCCCACTCACCACTCCTGCCAGGCAAACTAGAATCTTCCCCGGTCTCCAACAGCCCATTCTATAAGGCTTCTAGTAGCTTCTCATCGACTGTTTCTTCTAAGAAATGCCTTCTGCCCTTCTTTGCCTGGCAAACTTTCACATCCTTCAAGATCCAACCATCAAAATATTCTGATTTAGGCACTTGGAAGATAAAGGAAGGGGAATGGTTCCAACTAATAATTAAGAACCAAATTTCAGTTTCCAATACTATATAGGCTATGTTAAACAACTGAAGGCGAATGAATAAACTCTTAACAAAAAGGTGTGTTTGTGTGTGTATGTGTGTGTGTATTTATGTTGTGATTATATATATAGTTATAAAGTTGTAAAGTGAAAGTGTTAGTTGCTCAGCTGTGTCCGACTCTTTGCAACCCCATGGACTGTAGCCTGCCAGGCTCCTCTGTCCAAGGGGTTCTCCAAGCAAGAATATGGGAGTGGGTTACCATGCCCTCCTCCAGGGGATCTTCCCCACCCAGAGATTAAACCTGTGTCTCCTTACATCTCCTGCATTGGCTGGGGGTTCTTTATCACTAGTGCCACCTGGGAAGCCCAACAGCATATATGGTTTGATCCAATTATTTTAGGAAAAAATATAAATTATGAGTCCAGCATGATAAGTTCACCTCTGGGTGAATTAAATAATATATGTTTTCTATTTCTGGTATTTGCCTTTTATATATTCTCTAGATTTTTTAAATACAAATGAAATTTTTCCTAAAAAACAAGCTCTAGTCATTTAAAAAATAAAAAGAGAAGTAGGCAAAATCTCCAAATTGAAATCATATTTAGTTCTGGAAATAAAGTTAAATGATGTTGCCTTTGTAAGGAAAGGTGGTGATAGATGAAACCAAGATATCTTTTGCCCAAGATACTCAATGATTTATTCCAGGTCACACAAATGATTTCTTACCTGACCAAGACTATGAAGAAACCAACTGACTTAAGCTTACTACACCCTACACACCATCATACATTTTAGGAATTGAATTTTCACATGGAATAAAGAAATGTGATATTTGCTAAGTGTCAGTCTTCATGCTAGCATAGCCATATGAAAAAGTTAATGTTAGGAATTATAAAAACAAGTTCCAAAAAACAGAGACAAAAATCACAGAATCACAGACTGCTGTTCAACGCCTTCATTCCAGAGACGTGAAGAGCACTTGAGAGGGAGGAAGTGACTTGCTGAAGGTCAGCGGCTGATAATGGCAGCCCCAGGACTCCTGACCTGGGGACTCTGCACTCCGAGTTGATCTCAGAGAGGCAATCTGTGCAAACAAGGATTCCTCAGAGTCACCTGGGCATGCCTCAGGTAAAATTCCTCTAGCATTGTTGACTTTCCTTCATCTAAACCTAAAACCTAAATGTCTGTCACAGCATTCACCCCAGTTCCCAGCTACAGCATCCAGCATTGGTCTGGACGCCTCAGCCACTCAGCCGTCGCTCTCCAACTCCCCTTCTCTACTGTTAAATCCAGGGCAATGCCCATATATATTTATGTTTTCCTTTGCTCCTCTCTTCCCCAAACACCTTCCTTCCAGCTCCATCCTCCTTCAAGGCTCTTGATCAGTGTTCCTCCTCAGGGACACCCTTCCCGTCTCATCCCCATGAAGTCTCACATGCTCCTCTTTTGGTTTCCCTTCATGCCCAGAGCATCTCTCATGTTGATCTATGATAGTTTATTATTTCCTGGTTCCAGCAAGACATTGTTCTTGAAGAGATGAATCATGCCTTATTCCTGTTTGGACCCTGGTGCACAAGACCTAGCACATACTAGGTGCTTTAAAAATACTCGTTAATTAGACTAAAATCCAATGAAGAGGAACAATTATTAGGTCTTAAAGTCCCTGTAAAATGAGAGCTGGAAAGAGATACAAACTGGATACCTTACTATGGGGGTGTGCACTTATGTTTATTATGAGTGCATGTCTGACTCTTTGGAACCTCATGGACTTGTCGCCCACTAGGCTCCTCTGTCCATGGAATTTACTTCTTGTTTAAAACTCTGTGAGGTAGGCAATGCTTTTTCTAATTTACGGATGAGGAAACAGAGGCTCAGAGGATTGAAGTAACTTGCCCAAGTTCCCGTAGCTAGCAAGTGGGAAGGATAAAGGTTTGAGTCCAGATGTGTTTGACTCAGAAACAAAAATAATTAAACAAACAAATCCTGTTTCCATTACTCCACTGGGAGGGGAAATAAAAGAAAAGGAGAGAGGTTCTTTGTTTTTCTAGTGTTTTAACATGTGTTGGACCATAAAGAAGGCTGGCAGTCGAAGAATTGATGCTTTTGAACTGCGGTGCTGGGGAAGATTCTTGAGGGTCCCTTTTACAGCAAGGAGATCAAAGCAGTCCATCCTAAAGGAAATCAACCCTGAATGTTCATTGGAAGGACTGATGCTGAAGCTGAAGCTCCAGTACTTTGGCCACCTGATGTGAAGAGTCAACTCATTGGAAAAGACCCCGATGCTGGGAAAGATTGAGGACAGTAGGAGAAGGGGATGACAGAAGATGAGATGATTGGATCGCATCACTGACTTAGTAGACATGAGTTCGAGCAAACTCCAGGAGATAGTGGAGGACGGGGAAGCCTGGAGTGCTGCAGTTCATGGGGTCACAAAGAGCTGGACACAACATATGTTTGCTTTAGAAGTCCTACAGCAACAGCATTTTAAAGCCAATTTCTTGTTTTCAATTCACCAATTTTTTGCTAATTCTGAGAAAAAAGAAGGAGAAAAGGGGAGGAAGAAATATTGGCAATAAAGTCATGATTGAGGAAGAACAGGACATAAAGAGATGAAAGAAAGGTGGGTATGGAAGGCGCAGCAGTGTGGTAAGAATGAGAAGACTGTGCCCAACGCTTGGTGAAAAAGCCCTTTGTGTAAGCGGGCCCTCCCCACACCAGCCACCACTACAGTGAGGGAGTGTGAAGCATACAGAAGAGTGTTAGATGTGGCACTAAGGCAGAAGTGAATGACTTCTCAGCTCACAGAGCGCAGGCACACACGCATGCACACACGTATGCACACACACATACGGCTCTTTCCTTCTCTGATAACGGAGCTTCACCAACACGTTAAGGGCAATATTCAGGGTTATAGTCGCAGAAAAGGCAAGCAAAAGAGGAACGGTGACTCCACTCCAAAGGGCCCGGGGTGGGGGTGGGGAAGCGCTCCTTTTCTAAAGGCTTCCTTGAGACCAATCAGTGGCACGGCCTCAGGACCCAGCTCCTCGAAGCCCCCTCACCTGGAGCACGGCCATGCCTCACCTGTCATCAGTCTCCCCTCAGATAAAGGCAGATTTGGGATAGCGGGTGTGAACTGCAGCGTGAAATACAGAGACCACATTTCTGGACAGGCTGGGGGGACAGGATGTGAGTAAAACACTGAGTGAGAAGACTTTTTCATTCCTGACAGCAGTTAGCGCCCCTCTCCACCCTGGGTGGGGGCAGTAGCCAGGTCGGCAAGATGTGTTTCTGTGGGCCCTCCACCCTACAAATGCCACTTCTTAAAGATTTCAAAACCTCCAAGTTGTATCCATATTATCCTTTTCTTTCTTTTGTTGTTGGCTATTTTCCCCTCCTTTAACCAGTGTGTGGGTTTAAAACGGTGACCATCTCAAAAATTTCATTTCTCAAGGGTCTGCTAACCACGCCCCCCACCCCCCATCCACCCCCATCCATTCCAGACAACGTGCTGCTTGCTGATGCCTGGGCTAGGACTTCACCAGAATCATCCCTAATCCACCTGCCCCTCAGGGTCCTCAGATCCTGTCAATACCCATTTCCCTCCGGCAATGTTTCTACACTGGAGGTCAAGCAGGTATTCTGCTATTTCCTCATCTCAGTATCTAACCCACTGGGAACAAAGCAAGTCCCTTTGGAACTGGCAGTTTTCCTGGAGAAGCAGAGAGGATAAGAAGCAAAAGGAAAGTTAGCTGGCATCAGCAAGGATGCTGTGATTGTCAACTAAAACGCATGGGGCAACATGGGGTAACATGGGGTGACTTCTGAGTGTAGATAGGGACAAGGGTTCAATGAGGACTCTTATAGCATTATGATGCTGTGAGAAGGGTGCCACACTGGTGTCAAAACAACTACAGGGGTACACTTCCCTGATGGTTCAGTGGTAAAGGATTTGCCTGCAATCCAGGAGACCCGAGTTCAATCCCTGGGTCGGGAAGATCTCCTGGACAAGGACATGGCAACCCACTCCAGGATTCTTGCCTGAAGAATCCCATGGATGGAGGAGCCTGGTGGGCTACAGTCCATGGGGTCATAAAGAGTCCAACACAACCGTGTGGCTAACGTTTTCAATTTTTGCTTTCCATTTTTCATCTCACATGCTAGCAAAGTAATGCTCAAAATTCTCCAAGCCAGGCTTCAACAGTACACGAACCATGAACTTCCAGATGTTCAAGCTGGATTTAGAAAAGGCAGAGGAACCAGAGATCAAATTGCCAACATCCGTTGGATCATCGAAAAAGCATGAGAGTTCTAGGAAAACATCTACTGCTTTATTGACTACACCAAAGCCTTTGACTGTGGGGATCACAGCAAACTATGAAAAAACTTTAAAGAGATGGGAATACCAGACCACCTTACCTGCCTCTTGAGAACTCTGTATGCAGGTCAAGAAGCAACAGTTAGAACTGGACATGGAACAACAGACTGGTTTCAAATCGGGAAAGGAGTACGTCAAGCCTGTATATTGTCACCCTGCTTATTTAACTTATATACAAAGTACATCATACAAAATGCCAGGCTGGATGAAGCACAAGCTGGAATCAAGATTGCAGGGAGAAATATCAATGACCTCAGATACTCAGATGACACCACCCTTATGGCAGAAAGTGAAGAAGAACTAAAGAGCCTCTTGATGAAAGTGAAAGAGGAGAGCGAAAAAGCTGGCTTCAAACTCAACATTCAGAAAACGAAGATCATGGCTTCCAGTACCATCACTTCATGGCAAGTAGATGGAAAAACAATGGAAACAGTGAGAGACTTTATTTTCTTGGGCTCCAAAATCACTGCAGATGGTGACCACAGTCATAAAATTAAAAGACATTTGCTCCTTGGAGAAAAGCTATGACCATACCAATAAAGGTCCATATAGTCAAAGCTATGGTTTTTCCAGTGGTCATATATGAATGTGAGAGTTGGACCATAAAGGAAGCTGAGCGCCAAAGAATTGATGCTTTTGAACTGGGTGTTGGAGAAGACTCTTGAGAGTCCCCTGGACTGCAAGGAGATCCAACCAGTCCATCCTAAAGGAGATCAGCCCTGAGTGTTCATTGGGAGGACTGATGCTGAAGCTGAAACTCCAATACTCTGGCCATGTGATGCTTAGAACTGACTCATTGGAAAAGACCCTGATGCTGGGAAAGATTGAAACTGGGAGAAGGGGATGACAGAGGATGAGATGGTTGGATGGCATCACCAACTCGATGGACATGAATTTGAATAAGCTCCAGGAGTTGGTGATGGACAAGGAAGCTTGGCGTGCTGCAGTCCATGGGGTTGCCAAGAGTTGGACATGACTGAGCGACTGAACTGAACAGAACTGATTTCTCTTCATCCTCTACCAGATAGTCTCAGCAAGTTCAAGTGACTGCAGAATTTCAGGGCCTGCACCCCTCCTCTCTCCAGCCTGGCACACACCTTTCTTCTGTTTGTTTCTGCAAGGAGAGCCCCATTTCCTGAGCCAGTCACCTGTTCCTCCATTCAAGCCCTGCCTAAGTGTCTCCAGATAGAGACAGAGCTTTTAGGGAAAGGAACAGGACTCCAGGGGTGAGGGAAGAGAGGAGGAGGATTGGACGGGCCCCAGAGCTGGCTTCTAACAACGTGCCCTGGCAGCCACCACTCCCTCAGACAGTACTCCCTCCTCCCAGAAGGGCAGTGTTTCATTTCAAGGGGGAACCCAGGAAAACATCAGGCTGCAGTGACATCCCTGGAACGAGAGAGAGGTGGAGAAAATAAAAGCAAACAAGAAAATACGAAACATCCCCAGCCACTCTCTGGCCTGTCCGTGTGGGGACAGCTGGTCTTCAGAAGGTGGAAAGAAGGGCGGGGGCAGCTCCCTCCACCTGCAGACCCAGGGAGGCTGCGCAGCTCAGGCCCAGAGCCACCCGGCCCTCCCTGCCAGAGGGTATCTCCTCTCGGTTTCTAGAATACAAATAGCATGTATGGCAGGAAATGACAGTGACCTTGACAGTTCCGGGTGGGGTGGGGGGGGCGGTCCGTAAGAAGCCTCTGTTCCACCCAAGGTGCAGGACCGAACCACTGAGGATGACTCGGCCTTCGCTGCAACAGAGCCTCTCAGTGCGCTGGCCAGTGCGACCTGTTGGGTCTCCTGGGTGAACTGGCCCACTCAGAGCGGGTGCCCAATCTGGGTCCGCAGGAGGTCCCAGCACTGGGAGCCGCCCCGAGTCTCTGTGGCCCCGGCCCCTGAGCTAAGCGCTCTTTTTTCTGCGCTGAGGGCCTTGAGGCCCTGAGGATGCACCGCCTCCCGGGGGTCCTGGGGTTTCTGGGCCGGAAGCTTCTGACCTTTAGGGCAAACTTCGGAGAAGGCAATGGCACCCCACTCCAGTACTCTTGCCTGGAATATCCATGGACGGAGGAGCCTGGTGGGCTGCCGCCCATGAAGTCGCTAAGAGTCGGACATGACTGAGCGACTTCACTTTGACTTTTCACTTTCATGCCTTGGAGAAGGAAATGGCAACCCACTCCAGTTTCTTGCCTGGAGAATCCCAGGGACAGGGGAGCCTGGTGGGCTGTCGTCTATGGGGTTGTACAGAGTTGGACACGACTGAAGCAACTCAGCAGCAGCAGCAGCAGCAGGGCAAACTTACCACAGTGTAAAGAGCAGGTGCCTTGGGCCAGACTCAAGCTCCATGCCTGAACACTTCTTAAAAGCTATTTATTTTATTTT
>SJYT01074488.1:121470-143375 GCA_006410635.1 Cephalophus harveyi | reverse complement strand
GCTAAGAATGGTTCTGAAACAGTTGAAAAAAATCAAAAGAAGAATATTTCCTGATGCATAAACATATGAGATTTAAATTTCAATCCCCAGTCAATAAAGGTGAAATTGGAACCCAGTCACACCTTTTGTTTATGTGTCATCTCAAGTTGCTTTCCCATGTTGAGTAGTTGTGATGGAGACGGTTTATGTCCCAACAAGTCAAAACACTCAATATCTGGATCTTTTCAGAACAAGTTTGCTGGCACTGTTCTGCACCCTATTGGTACTTCCAGCAGTGGGACTCTACGGTTTTAAAGTCCACGTGATTATAAATGGTCCCCTTTCCAAAATTAAACCTAGCTATAAAAAGTCCAATATCTCTATCTTGAAAAACAGTAATGCTACATGAGGAAGAAAACACATGTGAAATAAAAACGGAGTAAACTCTGTATGTTCCTGCCTCCCTGATAGCTAAATTTTGATGACTTTTAGAGTACATCACTTTCCCGACAAACATCCCTATAGTCAATGCTATGGTTTTTGCCGTAGTTGTGTATGGATGTGAGAGTTCGACCATAAGGAAGGCTGAGCATCAAAGAATTGATGCTTTCAAACTGTAGTGCTGGAGAAGACTCTTGAGAGTCCCTTGGACAGCAGGGATATCAAACCAGTCAATCCTAAAAGAAATCAACTCTGATTATTCACTGGAAGGACTGATGCTGACGCTCCAATACTTTGGCCACCTGACGTGAAGAGCCGACTCATTGGGAAAGACCCTGATGCTGGGAAAGATTGAGGGCGTGAGGAGAAGTGGGGTACAGAGGATGAGATGGTTGGATGGCATCATGAACTCAATGGACATGAGTTTGAGCAAACTCCAGGAGATAGGGAGGGAGGCCTGGCATGCTGCAGTCCATGGGGTTGCAAAGAGTCGGACATTACAGAGCAACTGAATAACAAGAGTACAAGAGGAGGCAAAGACTTCTTTCTTATTCTTGGATTCCCAATTAATGAGCCATGAAAACAAGATGAATTTTACACAAAGAGAATGTACTTTATAGGACTAAAGTAATTTTTACTCGTTAGGGCTCCTTCTTCACTTGTTCTTTAATATTTTATTATGAAGGTGCAATTCTAGACCTTTTTAGCAACAGAGGTCATTGTTCTCAGTATAAGAGGGAAATCACCCAATGTATTAAAAGGTGGTGGCCACACTCCTCCGGCTCAGGAGAAATGAAAGGAGATACCGTCTTCCTTTGCAGACTTTTTGTTCTCCTTTCTGACCTCTATTGGACATTCTAAAGACCTGGCTCACATGTGAAACAAAATTTAAAGCCATGCCTATCACAGTGAAGAGTTCTGGAGATGGGTGATGGGGATGGTTGTACAGTAATGTGGGTTACTTGAAGCCCATGAATTGCACACTTGAAGGCAGTTACAATGGTTAACTTTATATTATCTGTATTTTGACATAATTTAAGGGCTTCTCTGGTGGCTCAGCTGGAGAAGGAAATGGCAACCCACTCCAGTGTTCTTGCCTGGAGGATCCCAGGGCTGGAGGAGCCTGGTGGGCTGCCATCTATGGGGTCACACAGAGTTGGACACGACTGAAGCGACTTAGCAGCAGCAGCAGCTGGTGGCTCAGCAGTAAAGAATCTGCCTGCTAAGCAGGAGAGTCAGGTTCAGTCCCTGGGTCAAAAAGATCCTCTGGAAGAGGAAATGGCAACCCACTCCAGTATTCTTTCCGGGATAATCCCATGGAAAGAGGAGACTGGCGGTCCATGGAGTTGCAAAGAGTTGGACATGATTGAGTGATTAAAACAACCACACACCATAATTTAAAGTAAAACCAACCAAACAATAACAACAAAAGACCCCAAAGGTATCAGTTTTGGGAAAAAAACAATTTCCAAAGCTTTGAAGAAGATTTTTATATATAGTTCCATTAATGGGCTTCCCTGGTGGCTCAGTCAGTAAAGAATCTGCCTGCTCTGCTGGAGACCCAGGTTTGATTCCTGAGTTGAGAAGATCCCCTGGAGAAGGGAATGGCAACCCACAGCGGTGTTCCTGCCTAGAGAATTCCATGGACAGAGGAGCCTGGTGGGCTATATAGTCCATGGAGTCACAAAGAGCTGGACACCACTGAGTGACTAACACACACACCATTAGGAAAATGGAAAATAAAAATTCCAGGGAAGGGCTTTTGAAAGAGCTGAAGCTTTTTCAGAAAAAAACAAACAAAAAACCAAATGACCATCAGTGTGTGTTTATGTGTGTGCTTGGGCATGTGTGCATGTGTGCACTTATGTGTACGTGTGTGCTTTCAAGAAAACATTCATGTCAAAAGATGATCATGAATAATTATTAGAAAAAGGCAAATCAAAACAATTAGAGGTGCCACTTTACACCAGTCATAATGGCCATCATTAAAAAGTCTATAAATAACAAATGCTGGAGATGGTATGGAGAAAAGGGAAGCCTTCTGCATTGTTGGTGGGAATATACATTGCTGCAGCCACCATGGGAAAAAATATAATGGTTCCCCCAAAAAACAAAAACAGGACTTCCTTGTTGGTACAGTGGATAGGAATCCACCAGCCAATGCAGAGGACACGAGTTGGATCCCTGGTCTGGGCAGATCCCACATGCTGCATAACAACTAAGCCCATGAGCCAAAACTACCGAGCCTGCACACCATACCTACTGAAGCCTGAGCGCCCTAGAGCCTGTGCTCTGCAACAAGAGAAACCACCACAATGAGAAGCCCATGTACAGCAACTAGGGAAAGCCTGCATGCAGAAACGAAGACCCAGTGCAACCAAAAAAAAAAATAGGTTGCTAGCAACCCAACTCTTGGGGCATATACATGGAGAAAACTATAATTTGAACAGATATAGGTACCCTAGTATTCACAGCAGCACTATTCACAGTTGTAAAGACATGGAAGTAAACTAAGTGTTCATCAGCAGATAAATGAATAAAGAAGCTGTGGCATATATATAATGGAATACTACTCAGCCGTAAAAATGAATGAAGTAACACCATGCACAGCAACATGGATGGACCTAGAGATGATCACACTAAGTGACGTAAGCCAGACAGAGAGAGGCAAACACCATATCATATCACCTCTATGTGGGATCTAGAACATGACACAGGTGAACTTATTTACGAAACAGAAACAGACTCACAAAGATAGAAAGGAAAACTACCGTTCCCAAAGAGAAAAGAGGGGAAGGGATAAATTAGGAGTTTGGGATTGGCAGAACCAAATTACTATATATAAAATCAATAAAGAACAAGGTCCTACTGTAGAGCACAGGGAATTATATTTTCCCTGGTGGTAAAAAAGAATATATATAAATATATAAATAACTGAATCATCTTGCTGTATACCAGAAACTAACACAACAATGTAAATCATCTATATTTCAATAAAAGATAAATTAAAAAGAGAAAACAAATTGTGTCCAATTAATTATATTCCCTCTGTTACTACCATCAGCATTGTAAATTAAAGTGTTTATAAGAGTCCTTCTATATAGAATAATCTCATTCTGTCAATGCAAAATACCAAGCACCTTTGCACAGCAACAGAAATCAAAGTAAGTGCTAACGATGTCTGGAAACCTCTTTCATCTAACATCTTTCACCAATTACAGCAAAGGGAAAAAAACCACACCCAGTGAACACCTATTAGGGTTCCTCCATAGTATCTATTGGAGCAGGGCATGGCAACCCCCTCCAGTATTCTGGACTGGAAAATTCCATGGATAGAGGAGCCTGGTGGGCTATAGTCTGTCTGTACAGAAGTTGTTGTGACTGCCTGGGAAAGAGTGAGCACCCAAAAAAAAAAAGCAAACCACAACAGAAACCTTATCCTAAAAGTGGAACTGAGATTTGAGCAGGAGTGCCAACCTTAATAAAAAGACTTCCTCTTCAATCATTAGGTCGTAAAGCTAACACCAGCCCATGTTAGAAGTGGGCAAACATCGTAGTTGACTTCTGTCCATGTGCCAATGTTTTTCAAAGATGAATACGATAAAGTCCCTTGAGTGTGTGCCGGGAGTCTGTGGGACTTTGTGCCAGTTCCCCGAGCAGAGCGGGTGCATGGTGAGGTTTCTGAAGGCTCTACTGTTTGGAATGAGCATATATAACCCAATAACAACAGCTGCTCATGGCCGGGGCCTGGCCGCGATGGAGTCAACCAGCTAAATGACAACTGGAGATGACACTAGCCGTTGTCGAGTGAAGCCAGCAACAATGGGACAGATGGGCTCTGTGTCCTCGGTGCCTGCAGCAATGCAGTCATGGCAGACCAGCCGTGGCGAGGGAGCTCAGAGGCACGCTGACACCGACTCAATCAAATGCCCACTGTCTTGTCTGCTTCAGATAAACCCTGTACACTCCCTCCCAACACACACACACACACGCATGTGACATACACACACAGACTGATGTTTTGCTTCCTATGCTTGGAGGCACTGGGTTTTCGAGATAAGCGCATGCTCAGTTGCACAGTCGTGTCTGACTCTTTGCCACCCCGTGGACTGTAGTTCTCCAGGCTCCTCTGTCATGGGATGCTCCAGGCAAGATACTGGAGTGGGTTGCCATCCTCTCCTCCAGGGGATCTTCCCGACCCAAAGATCAAACCTGCATCTCCTGCATTGATAGGCAGATTCTTTACCACTGTGTCTTACCACCTTGGAAGCTCTAAAAATGCCTTAAGTACAGACACTGTAGATGCATTGCAGGTTGTGATCGGCTCCCTCCTGCCCACTGCGGGCTCTACATAAGGCAAGAGTGAAACACAGTGGGCCCTAGGCAAATGGCACCCCTAGAAATAGTTAGGTCTGTCAATACAAAAATACATAAAATAAAAGACAAGAACTGTTCTAATCAGCTGCCACCATTTAAAATCCTGGCAAGTTCACATAAAATGTTGGGGCTCCAGTTACCTTTGATTTGAAGACCCAGGCTCCCTCCTCCCTGCAGGAAACCATTAGCTTGCATTGCAAGGCTACTGCTCCCAAAACTTGCTTTTTCCCACTACCTGCTTACTAACTCATATTTGCTACCTGCCTGGCCTCTGTAGGGTCTGAGTTAAGGTCACCTATAGATACTCATTCAAATATAGGGTGGCACTAGTGGTAAAGAACCCACCTGCAATGCAGGAGACATAAGAGACCTGGGTTCGATCCCTGGGTTGGGCAGATCCCCTGGAGGAAGAAATGGCAACCCACTCCAGTATTCTTGCCTGAAGGATCCCATGGACAGAGGAGCCTGGCAGCTGCTGTCCACAGGGTTGCAAAGAGTTGAACATGACTGCAGCAACATAGCACGACACATGCATAGATGAAGCTTGGGAATCATTCACCTGCTGTAGATCCTCAGAACCCATTTGAGTTAGTAAGTCCTTCAGCAAAGTCCACCTCACATGGATTTCCTCGGGAGAGGCTGTGTCTGGGGTTGGGAGTCAGACTGCACATGTTCAAGCCCTGCCTCCACAGATCTGTGTGACCCTGGACGAGCTATTTCACCTCCCTGTCGGACATCCTTTCTCTCTCAAGTGGAGATGAAAACAGTATTTATCTCAGAGGTCTGTGTGCAGATTAAATGAAGTAATACATAAACGTATTTCCTACAGCACCTTTACTCAAAATATTTCCCTGTTATTATATCCTCGGAAGCTGAACATACCAAATTTTAAAAGTATATAGCTATTACAGGCCATTTACAGCATTCTTCTAAGCTGAAATACTTTCATAAGTTGTTCAGTTGCCAAGTCATGTCCAACTCTTTGCAAGCCCCATGGACTTGCATAAGACATAGACATAAATCACTATCATAAATCTGTTTGAAATAATTATACTATTAGAAAGACATGAAGTAGAAGGAAAAGCAGTGATAATCTATGCCATTCTGGATCCACAAGCTGTCAGAACTGGAAGGAAAGCTAAGCCTTCCTTAATCCAGTGGATTTAACAACTTATTTTAGTAGCAGAAACCATTTCTTTGAATGCAGTCTTACACCGAAGCCATGAACGAGAGCAATGTGGCAGCTTTGGCTGAAGAGTAGGTGAGGTCCCAGAATTGGGCTCTGGCTTCACCCAGCATGTTCTCAGAAGCTGTTGCTAAGGACCCCTGATCTTGGCTAAGCCCTCTCCTTTGACAGTGGGAAAAATTAAGACCATTCATATCTCTACAAGGATAAGAAGGTTCACGTCAAGGACTAAGACCGAACTGTCGCTGTATCCCCAGGACCCAGCCACGTACCTGAAGCTCAGGACCCTAGCAGCTCTAAGGCTTGTGTAATGGGGGCTCTAACTCAGGGGAGGTGCCAGGCTGCAGAGGTGAAGTAGGAGGGGATGGGCCTCTAGGATATAGTGATGACTGTTGTTAGTATGGGAGAGAAAAATGCCATTACGGTCTAGATATGGTCCTGGGTATGGGGTTGATTCTTGGGGAAATGATGGGGTGAGGATAAGGAAGCCTGAATTAAGCAACCAAAAATATTGCTATTAGGGCTGGATACCATCTAAAACTGGAGAAGGAAATGGCACCCCACTCCAGTACTCTTGCCTGGAAAATTCCATGGATGGAGGAGCCTGGCAGGCTACAGTCCATGGGGTCACGAAGAGTCGGATACGACTGAGCAACTTCACTTTCACTTTCACCATCTAAAAATATCAAGATGAAGGAGCCACTTTTCAGCCCAGGCATTCTGTTGAACTCCAATTCTGCCCAGAAATTTGGGAAAGGATAATTAGTTTAGTTTCAAAGTGTGGTGCCTGGACCACTTACATCAGAACTATCAGGGAGCTTACTACAAGTACAAATTCATGAGCCCTACTCCAGAATTATTCAATTAGAATCTCCAGTAGTGGAATCCATGCATTTACATTCTCCACGAGCTTCCCAGATGTTCTTGTGCAGAAAAAAGTTTGAGAAGCACCATATTTCATCTCCCTGGGGCTCAACCATGATGTCACCAGGAGCCATCTGGAGAGCTTTACTTTGCTTGGGCCCTACCCTTAGAGATTCTGATTTAATAGGTCTGGGGTGGGACCTGAGAACTGAGATGCTTTCCAAAATCTCCCCCAGTGTTGTAGGATAGAATGGTTTACATTCATTCATAATTCACTGCCAGAGGGGAAGGGGAGTCTCCAATCTCATGAATTACTTCTATTATAACTAACTGAAAATACAGATATTCTAATTGACTCTTAGAGATAAGCTGCTACTTTTCCTTTCAGTTTGTCTCTAGCCACCTAGGCAGTAGAAAGACAAAAGTTTCAGCAAAGGCTTCAAACATTGCTTTTGTGAATACTGAAGTTGCTTTTTAAATGGGTTGGATGCCCAAGAACCTACTGTATATAGCACAGGGAACTTTGCTTAATATTATGTAACAGCCTAAATGGGAAAATAATTTGAAAAAGGATCCGTGTATCTGTATAACTGAATCACTTTGTGTACACCTGGAATTATTACAAATTATTAATCAACTATAATCCAATATAAAGTAAAAAATTAAAAAAATACGTTGGATACATTTATGAAGCATACTTTAAAATAAAGTTGATTGAGGTATACTTGCTTTTTAACAAAATGCTTCTATTTAAATGCACAGTTTGGGCTTCCCTGGTGATTCAGTGGTAAAAAACTGCCTGCCAGTGCAGGAGACATGGGTTCCATCCCTGATCTGGAAAGATCCCACATGCTGCAGGGCAACTAAGCCCGTGTGCCACAGCTACTGAGCCAGTGCTCTAGAGCATGTGTGCCATAACCACTGAGCCTGCATGCTGCAACTACTAAAGCCCAAGCACTCCAGAGCCTGTGCTCTGCAACCAGAGAAGCCACTGCAATGAGAAGCTCGTGCACGGCAACCAGAGTGGCCCCTGCTGGCCACAACTAGAGAAAAGCCCAAGCAGAAGTGAAGACCCAGCACTGGCAAACATAAATAAATAAATAAAAACATTAAAAATAAATAAATGCACAATTTGATGAGTTTTGATGGATATATGCTCCCAGGTAACCACCACAATTGAGATATATAATATTTCTATCACGTCTGAGAAAATTCCCTCTTTACTCCTTTGGAGTCAGTCCCTACCCCCACCCTTGGCCCAGGCAACCACTGATCTGCTTTCTGACACAGTGGATTAGTTTAGACTGTTCTAGAATTTGATATAAGTGGGATCAAACCATATGAACTTTCTATATCTGATTTCTTTTGCTGAGCACAATGTTTTTAAGAATTATCCATAGCATGAATTCCTAGTGAATTATACTGTTCATGTTTCTTCTCTGTTTCAAAAGTAAGTGCACAGGCCTTCCGGGCACCACTTCCACAGAAAAGAGCTGGTTTCTGGATCGAAGTGAAAGGGAAGTGAGAAAGTAAGACAATTGGTTAGATGGCCTTCTTCAAAGAACTTGGCCAGCAAGGCAAAAAGGAAGTGACCAAACTGAGGTAAGGGGAGTTTTCACCAAGGCAGGTGATTTCTGCAGGAAGGAGCATGTTGGGGAGACGGCAGAGCAGAACTTAGGATGTAGCAAGTAAGAGAAGAAAGGGAAGCAAATACAGGGGCCAGAGATAAACATCACCAGTTAAAAAAATGTTGGTCTCTGTCGCAGTCTAAAAAAATGTCTAAAAATTCTTAGCTCTTCCTCTTTTTGAGAGAGAGAGAAAGCTTAGTTCTCTTCCCCTTCAGAGTTGGCCGGACTTGGTGACTCACTGCTGACGAATGAAAGTGGTGGGAGGGTGGCTGGTCACTGCTGACGCTAGTCCTTGGAGATGCTGTGGCTTTCGCTGTGGTTACCCTCTTTGGGGTCAGGGGGCTCTGGGAGCAGCTGGCCGGGCCTAGCACGATGAAGAGTGAAGAGACCTCTTCTCTGAGGGAGACTTGCAGGATGAGCAGGACACAGGGGATGTGGAGCCTAGGGACTCGCGTGTACTTATGGCCTGGAGCTGAGGGGACATGGCTCATTCACGGAACTCTAGAAGTCCCATTTGGGAGCCATCTGCATCTCTCTATCTTCGTCCAGATCTACCAGTATGCATTTATTCTAAATTACTGCTCCAGCTACACTCAGATTCACAACATCATAGTAATCTCATGAAGTTCATAGTGATTACTACCATGTTCCAGTATGACATTATGGCTTAACTGGCCTTGTTGATGGCCTGGATAGCTGACCTTTATCTGCAAAATTACTTCATGGTAGGGACTTCCCTGGCAGTCCAGTGGTTAGCACTCTGAGCTTCTACTGAGGGAGGTCCAGGTTCCATCCCTGGTCGGGGAACTAAGATCCCACAAGCCACAGGGTGAGGCCAAAAAAAAAATTATTTCAAGGTGGGAGGTGTCCCGAGGACCACACAGGGACCACACAAGTCCCTAGGATAAGAACTGTCTAGAACCTTACCCTCATGCTTTTATTGTGGTCAGACAGGTGAGTGGCGAGAGAAGATACATTATTATATTTCAATAAGTAAAACCTTCCTGCATTCAAATCCCAAGCTAATTCACTTGACAAAGAATCTACTCTTGTCTGCTGGGAAATTTGAACTAGCCTAGACCACACATAGCAGACAAAAATTTGGCAGACTTATATTGAATATATGGGCATCAAGCCACAGTGACTATTCACACACTTTCATACAAATGCTCATGAAGATGAATTAATTTCTGCTGTGACTGACATTCTGCAGCGATTTCCAAAAATGCAGACACAGTAAAGTATAATTACTATTTGTAATCAATTTGTAATTTATGAGCCTTCCTGAGGAAATAAGCAGCTCCCTGAGATGGAGATTCTGACATGAGACCTAGAGAGAAACAGAGAGCAGATGGTTTTGAGTTCTATCCATTCTTCGTCTGCAAGCCGGGGGAGAAGTGTCCAGCAAAGAGAAGCAGACCATAGTATATGTTCAAAGAGCTAAATGGCAATGCCTCATTGAGGCAGCATGGGGACAGTTTTGAACACATATGGCATCCACTGGCGATTGGACAGGGTATTAATATTGTAGGAAGTAATGCTTGAAGCTAGACTCTCTTAATTAGTGGTGTCCAAAAGAACGTTCCATGATGATGGAGATGCTCACTATCCAACATAATACCCACTAGACATATATGTGGCTTCTGAGCACTTGAATTGTAGCTAGTAAGATTAAGAAACTAATTTTAATTCTTATTTAATTTTAATTAATTTAAATGTACATAGCCACAAGTGGCCAGTGGCTAGTGTATTGGTCAGTGCGATTCTAATTAATGTGGGTTGAAAGATGATTCTTTAAAACCACGAGCTCCTTAAAGAATGGAGATGTGTCTTTGATAGTCACTCTGGCACTCAGCACAGTCTCTGACATATAGTAGGTTTTCAATAAATGCTTATTAACAGACCCTCAGCAGCCAGAAGAGGACTGGCTTTGTAATACAATACGTGACTGTATAGTTAGAATTTCCCAAAGGGTATTTCAAAGCCTTAGATCCACAAAGTACTCTGGAGAGAAAGAATTCCCTGGTCATATATATCTGTATGATCTATATCTTGCTTGGGGAATTAGGATCCATATTAGAGTATTAATGAGACCAGAATAGTTTTATTAATTCAGTTTCCCATAGTTATTGGACCATGGAACCCCCTTTTTCACATAATACCTCTGACATCTCTTAGAACTAGTAGATTCTGGGAGAAATACTTTGGAGGATGTCAAAATAATGACAAGGTAGGAGGAAGACTTCCAGTGAATTCCTTGAAAAGCAGTGACCCCAATTTCCAGTACATGGTCAGAAGGTAATAAATATCTACTGAATGGTCTAGAAATGACGGGCTTTCCAGGTGGTGCAGTAATAAAGGATCCACCAATGCAGGAGACGTGGGTTTAATCCCTGGGTCAGGAAGATTCCCTGGAGAAGGAAATGGCAACCCACTCGAGTATTCTTGCCTGGGAAATCCCATGCACAGTTGAACCTGGCAGGCTATAATCCATGGGGTCACAAAGAGTCAGACAACTGAGCATGCATGTGCATTAGAAATGACTCTCTTCCAATTAAAATCAGAAGCCATCTATAAACCATTCCCACTCAGCAATGGTAAAGAAAGAAGGCAGAGTGTGGCTGGGAGGTCTTGGTATTCTTCAGCTGCCTGTATTGGGTGTACCTGCTGAACCAGAAGATGATCTGACATATGAATTAGACAGAAGTATGTAATAGCAAATTAGAACAGAAATAATACGAGTTATGACTGTGTGGATCACAATAAACTGTGGAAAACCACCTAATCTGCCTCTTGAGAAATCTGTATGCAGGTCAGGAAGCAACAGTTAGAACTGGACATGGAACAACAGACTTGTTCCAAATAGGAAAAGGAGTCCGTCAAGGCTATATATTGTCACCCTGCTTATTCAACTTATATGCAGAGTACATCATGAGAAACGCTGGACTGGAAGAAACACAAGCTGGAATCAAGATTGCTGGGAGAAATATCAATAACCTCAGATATGCAGATGACACCACCCTTATGGCAGAAAGTGAAGAGGAGCTAAAAAGCCTCTTGATGAAAGTGAAAGAGGAGAGTGAAAAAGTTGGCTTAAAGCTCAACATTCAGAAAACGAAGATCATGGCATCTGGTCCCATCACTTCATGGGAAATAGATGGAGAAACAGTGGAAACAGTGGCATACTTTATTTTCTTGGGCTCCTAAATCACTGCAGATGGTGATTGCAGCCATGAAATTAAAAGACGCTTACTCCTTGGAAGGAAAGTTATGACCAACCTAGACAGTATATTAAAAAGCAGCGACATTACTTTACTGACAAACATCTGTCTAGTCAAGGCTATGGTTTTTCCAGTGGTCATGTATGGATGTGAGAGTTGGACTGTAATGAAAGCTGAGTGGTGAAGAATTGATGCTTTTGAATTGTGGTGTTAGAGAAGACTCTTGAGAGTTCCTTGGACTGCAAGGAGATCCAACCAGTCCATCCTAAAGGAAATCAGTACTGACTATTCATTGGAGGGACCAATGTTCAACCTGAAACTCTAATACTTTGGCCACCTGATGTGAAGAACTGACTCACTGGAAAAGACCCTGATGCTGGGAAAGATTGAAGGCAGGAGGAGAAGAGACGACAGAGGATGAGATGGTTGGATGGCATCACCAACTCAATGGACATGAGTTTGAGTGAACTACGGGAGTTGGTGATGGACAGGGATATTTGGCATGCTGCAGTCCATGGGGTCGCAAAGAGTCGGACATGACTGAGCGACTGAACTGAACTGAACTGAACTGAGAGACAGGAAAAGAGATGGGTCCTCTCTGAGAAGAAAAATGTGCACAAAAGACAAAACAAGAACCTGATTGAGACCAGGATAGTCACTTCCGGTCTTGAGTTTTGCTAATGCCTTAGTAAGAAAGGATTGGAATTAACTCTAGATCCACAACATAGTTTCAGCTGAAATTTATTTGTAGTTATTGTAAATACATACACTTATGCTTACATTTACTAACCTATATATAGACCACTCCACAAGTATGGATTAATCTCTTTGCAACAAATCTCTTTTGAAACTTGAACTTAGAAAGAAAGAAAAATCTCTTAGATCTAGTTAAGCAGAGGAATTTGGATGGGAGAAATTCCAATCAAAACCATCAGTCATGCATGGTACCCTCTGCAGTGAGGTGCCCAGACAAAGCCTGTCCCTGCAGGGCTGAACGCGTTACATGTGGGTGATCTGTAGATTTCATCATGTGCTTTAGATCTTCTCACTTAAGAAAGGGGCTTTAACGTGAAAAGTGTATGCCTACTCTAAACACGGGGCTTCCCAGGTGGCACTAGTGGTAAAGAACCTGCCTGCCAACACAGGAGCCCGGGTATGATCCCTGGGTTGAGAAGATCCCCTGGAGGAGGGCATGGCAAACAACTCAAGTATTCTTGCCTGGAGAATCCCCTGGACAGAGGAGCCCGGTGGGCTATAGTCCATGGGGTCACAAAGAGTCGGACAAGACTGAAGCGACTAAGCACGCATGCACTATAAAAGTATCACCTCAGTGTTCACAAAGATGGCTGAATTTCCCACCCCAGGAGGGACCACCCCATATCTTGGGAAATTGTTTAGTCCACGTGACTATGCACACCCCCCTCCAAGTGCACCCAGAAAGGGCACGTACCACCACTGGCCATTCCTCTCAGCATCACTGCCACCTGCAGACCACCCTGCCTCTCTGAATGTCTCCATCACCGCATGTCTGAGAAGGGGGTGCAGAGGGCATGACCAGAGGCAGAGAGAGCTCACTCAGAGCCCTTGGTCCTTGGGTACACAGCCTACTTGTCATGTTCAGCTTTGGTCTTTGTTGGTCAGGCTTTTTAAAGCATAATGTTTGATTTTTCTGCTTATTATAAAAGTGATACATGTTTGTGATAGAAAACTTGAAAAGTTCAATAGGCATGTATTTGCCATATTTCCTTTCTCATCTATGATTAGATGACTCTACTTGACACCCTAGTAGATATACATATGATTAGAGTGATTTTCCAATACAGTTTTGAATTTTGATTTTATTACTTAATATTATGTGCTGAGATTTTCCATGGGCATCTTGTTCAACTCTAACTGATTATATTATAGGCCCTGAAATAAAGCAAACCATATTTCACTCCGACCCAGTTAAAAGACAAAAACAAAACAAAAACCCCCAAACCAACCATTTTCCATCCCACAAACCAGAAGCAAAAGCTTACTGGACATCAGCAAAGGATGAATAAATGGGACTGACAAAAACATGTGGCAGATTTTGCCCCATTGAGCCCACTAACTCGGCACAATGCAATTCATTGAAAATAATCCCACATTCCTGTGCTATTTTTCAAATTGACACTTTAGAACACGTCTGCCAAATCTCCTAAAATGGTCTCTGGCAGGCTCTTCCACTCAGCTGTGGGCATTTGGGTTGCCCTGAACAACTACCTCCAGCTGATGCCATGCTGGACACACAGACACACACATTCCATCTAAACTGATAAAGTCCCACAAATGCAAAACTCCAGCTTCTCTCCATGCCAGGTATACCTGCTCTGCTGGCATGCTGGGCTTTAATTCGTGAAAGAAAGTGAAGTCACTCAGTGGTATCTGACTCTTTGTGACCCCATGGACTGTAGCTTACTAGGCTCCTCCGTCCATGGAATTTTCCAGGCAAGAGTACTGGAGTGGGTTGCCATTTCCTTCTCCAGGGGATCTTCCCGATCCGAGGATCGAGTCCGGGTCTCCGGCATTGCAGGCAGACACTTTACCATCTGAGCCACCAGGGAAGTCTTAATTCATGAAGACTTCATTAAGCAAAAAGGAAAGGTCAGTGTGGACCAGAGACAATAAGGCTGGGGACATACTATGTCAAAGATACACTCTCCGTAAGTCAACCTCGGGGGGGCGGTGGGGAGGGAGGGGGGACTCTTGGTATGATCTCGTTCACATACGGACGACAGCCCCAGAGACATTAAATGCCTTGCTCAGCATCAGACAACGAATACCGCAACATCATAGTGGAAGCATGCTTGTCAAGGCCAAACGGCCAGACTCGCCGGCTGAGGCTCTTTCTTCTCCAATGCCTGTGTCCATGCTGGGACCATTTGGCTGGAAGTGAGAGAACCCGCCTGACAAGAAGCAACCCCCAGGCCTTTGCACAGATGATGCTGCCAAACAAAAGGTCCTTTCAGAAGTCTCACAATGGCTCTTCCTTGCTAGCTATTTGAGGTAGCGGCTCTGGTGCATGTGAGAGGCTCTGCTTCTTTTCACAGTCCTGACCCGACCTTGCCATTTCAGGCCAACCCTGGCTACTGCACTCACCAAGTGTCCCCCTGGTGTGCATGGGCATGCCCTGGCCACCTCTTAGGGGAACACAAGGTCATCGCGTGTCTGGGCTGAGATGAGCCGTGCTGGATCTGTATGAGACAAGGCTTTCCAAGTCTTTGGTCTGCAAGCTGCTGTTCTTCCATCTGGTCCTAAAGCACTCATTTTTCAAGCAGCAGTTTTGGTGGCTGAAGCCTAAAATCACGTGGTGCATGAGCCTCAATCGTTAGCCAAGAGTCACTGCCTATAAACTGGGAGAGTTGGGGAAGCTTGGGGGTGATAAGATGGCAGTAAGGAGAGTAATGAGGGATGGAGAGGAACATGGGTTGGATGTTGAGAAACTGCCCACCACGCCTGTTTGAACTAAAGATAACGAGTGTAGGAAGCAGATGAAATAACACATGTAAAGAGTGTAATGAAACATCTGGAATTCAAGAAATGGAGCTATTGTTTATTTCTTGAAAATGCATGTGTGCCATGCACATAGTGACGACTGAATGATGGGGTGTCACACAGTGAAGTGGGAGGGTTGAGGAGTGAGAATGGATGGAGCTGAGTTACTTTTTCCCCTGAGGCCCTCCTGTATGAGGACTTTTATTTACTTCCCATCTCCCTCTCTAAGTCTTCTTTCTTCCTTACCCCATCAGCAGTGGTGGGGGTGGGCTTGGGGCCAGGGTGGAAGCAAGGAGGGAACACTCAAAACCGAGAAACACATCACAAAGGGACCATGTTGCCCCAGTTTATTCCTTGGGTCATGATCTCCATGAGATGTTAATGAGTAATAACAAAAAATTTCTAGGACTTCCCTGGTGGTCCAGTGGTTAAGAATCTGCCTTGCAATGCAAGGGACATGGGTTCAATCCCTGGTCTGGGAACTAAGGTCGCACATGCCGTGGAGCAACTGAGCCCACGTGCCACAACTCCTGAGCCCTAGCGCCCCGGAGCATACCACGACTAGAGAGTCCTGTGCGCCACAACGAAAGATCCCATGTGACACACAGTGAAGATCCTCCCTGCTCCAACTAAGACCTGATGCAGCCAAATAAATAAATACTAGGAAAAAAAAGATTTCAGCAGCCAAATGCAATTAAATTGGGAATGGGAATGGTGCTACAGAAAACCAAACCAGTTTCTCCACTGGATGACTTCTCAAGGTCTCTGCTCTGTAAATCTTGAGTCTTCAAAGGGTGGGGTGATACAGCATTTTGTAAACTCATTTGATCAAGAAAAGAAAATCCGTTTTTCACTGATCAGTTCTTGGGATCGACATCCTGAGGGATATTCTTGGCCAAAACTGATCCTTAGATTTTTCTTCTTGGCTTGACTTTCCCACCTCACTGAGCTAGCCACCCCTATCCTTGAGGAGAAGAAGAGATTATGTGCTAACAAGAGAAATTTCCTAATTGAGAGTAATTGTCATCTAGAGTCTTGCCCCCCTCAGAGAAGCACTGATCACCTGAGGGCAAAATGAACCGAGCATTTATCAGGGGCATAGAATCAGAATCTGCACCGGGGTGAGATGCCCAGTTGATTCATATGCACATTGTATTTGAGAGGGAGGAACTTCCCTGGGGTTCCAGTGGCTAAGACCCTTGAGCTCCTAGTACAGGGGACCCGGGTTTGATCCTTGCTCAGGGAACTAGATCCCACATGCTACAGCTAAGACTTTGCATGCTGCAACTAAAGATTCCATGTGCAGCAACTAAGGCCCAGCACAGCCAAATAAATACATGGCTATCTATTTTTAAAAAGTTTGCAATGGAGACCTAGGGTGCTTGGTCCTGGGCACTAACCTCAATAATTCTGATTTGGTGTATCTGGGGTGAGGCTTGGGTAAGTACATTTTAAAATATCACCTCCAAGAAATTCTGATGCAGCTGTGTGTGGACTCCTATTGAGAAACACAAACAATGTAAAAGCTCCTAAGGCCCATGGACAGAGGAGCCTGGCAGGCTGTTGTTCATAAGGTTGCACAGAGTCAGACACAACTGAAGCGACTTGGCACGCATGCAGACTCATGGCCCAAGTGTTCTCAGGCACTCAATCGTATCTGACTCTTCGCAGCCCCATGGACTGTAGCCCTCTAGGCTCCTCCGTCCATGGGATTTCCCAGGCAAGAATACTGGAGTGGGTTGTCATTTCCTCCTCCAGGGGATCTTCCTGACCCAGGGATCAATGCACCTCTTGTGTCTCCTGCATTGGCAGGCAGATTCTTTACCACTAACCTCACCTGGGAAGCTCTGCTATAAAGTGACAGAACAGCCCTGTGCTGACACTTGGTTTCATGGCAGCACCTCTACAAGGTGACGGTATAATCATTGTTAGAAATAAGGCAAGGGAGCCCTGGAGAGAGATGGTGAAAGTGCTGGACCAAGGTCACCCAGGGGTGAGCAGGTCATCAGGATGAACAAGAACCCTCCTGTCTTTCCTGCCTGCCTCGCCAGCCTCTCTCCCCCTCCTCCCTCCTCTGTTCTTTATTCACCAGCTTCTGCATGGCTAACAGCCCTCTCTGAGTCTGCTTTTGTCTTTAGTGAAAGGCTAACAAAACACTGTTGCTCCCGGTGCTGGCTAATGACTGCGCCTGATTAGCACCATTCTGTCAGCTGACTCCCAGGCAGCCGGGCCAGCCAGCAGCCTGCTTATTCAATCAGGGCCTGGCCCATTTGCTAATTACCAGCATCATTTGGGCTCGTTTCCTTGATTGTGAACTTGCTCGAGTTCCAATCATCTTCAGCTGTTGCCTTTACAGGAGAACAGAATCATTTGTCACATCTGTCAGTGCTCCAGCCTCCCCTCCCTGCTGGAGACTGAATGGAAATCCCGTGTGTCCCCGGTTCCCAGGCTGCTGCTGACCGGCAGGTCCCAACGGGAGCCGTGAGGCAGACCCTGTGCACAGACGGACGTGCTGGCCTTCCTCACTGGGCTGCCAGGGTGACCTCGTCCCTGCTTCTGAACCCCAATTGTATTCCCACTAGGAAGCCTGACAGAGTGGCCTACTGTCCCCTCTCACCAGGAATGCAGGGTTTTCCCAGGACATGGGATTTTTTGTGATAAACCCAGGAGACTGCATCACCGTAGACCTGGCCCACCAGGACACACAGGGCGAGAGTATTTGACATCCTCCCAGGACCTATAATTGGGGTCTAGATCAGAGAACTGACTGAGAGTCGGGGGTTCCATCCTTCTCTGGCAGACCTGATACTAAGGATTCACAACTCTTCACTGCTCTATACTTCATTTTGCTTTTGATCTCAACTACTGACTCGGTAGGATGAAACTTTATTCCAACAGCAGATAAGTGGAGGTCTGCAGGCATGTTCTGAGATGAGGGTGCCACCAGGGAAGCAATGATGGTGTGTAACCCCTTTGAACGGAGGTGCCTCATCTTCCAACGACTCTTCTCGATTCAAAACCACATTAAGCATCGTCAGTGGCTAAGTCAAAGATTTCTCTTGGAAAATGTCACTTGAAAATAAATGGGTTACTTTCAAATATCTTTTGATATTGATTTCTAACATATTAATAATTCCACAGTGATAAGCGATCAGACTCTGTATGATTCCAATACTTCTGTTTTTGTTGTTGTTCAATCACTAAGTTGTGTCTGTATCTTTGCAACCTTATGAACTGCGGCACACCAGGCTTCACTGTCCTTCACCATCTCCCAAAATTTGCTCAAGCTCATGTCCAGTGAGTCAATGATGCCATCCAACCATCTCATCCTCTGTCGCTCCCTTCTTCTCTTGCCCTCAATCTTTCTCAGCATCAGGGTCTTTTCTAATGTGTTGGCTCTTGGCATCAGGTGACCAAAGTGTTGGAGCTCCAGCAATAATCCTTTCAATGAATATTCAGGGTTGATTTCCTTTACGATTGACTGGTTTGCTCTCCTTGCTGTCCAAGGGTCTCTCAAGTCTTCTCCAGGACCACAGTTTGAAAGCATCAATTCTTTGGTGCTTAGACTTCTTTACGGTCCACCTCTTGTATCTGGACCTGACTACTGGAAAAACCGTAGCTTTGACACTATGGACCTTTGTTGGCAAAGTGATGTCTCTGCTTTTCAATACCACTAGACTATGAAATTTTTGCACCTTGTTTTCTGTACCTGGATATGTTCCAGTGTGTCCTAGTTTACAGTCTATGGGAACTTGAGTAGAATTTGCATCCTATTGTTGTGTGAAAATTGTATAAATCTTAATTATGTTGAAGTGGTTCATGGTGCTTTTCAGGTCTACTATATCCTTCTACTTCACTGTATATTCATTCTATTAATTTTCAAGAGTTTGATATTAAAACTCCAACTAAAAATCTTAATTTATCTACTTAAAAAAATAATTGTAATATTTAGTGGAACCAAATGTAATCTTGTTCTGTATTTTCCAAGTCTCCTGTAAATGTGTTATTGTACTATCATAATTTAAAAAATAAAAAAGAAAGAGGAAAAAAAAGCCACATTAAACATCTATTATGTACTTGGCAACATCAACAACATCAACTCAAAAAGCTGACAACCCATGGAAGACACTGATACAAATACAATGAACTATATCTGTTACAAGGCTACCGAGGAGATCCCCAGGATGGCAAAAGGCCATGTGAGCTGGGGAAGGCAGAATTAGGGTAACTCTGCTTACTATATGCCAGTCACTGGTTTCCCTGGTGGCTCAGAGGTTAAAGCGTCTGCCTGGAATGTGGGAGACCCGGGTTCGATCCCTGGATCAGGAAGATCCCCTGGAGAAGGAAATGGCAACCCACTCCAGTACTCTTGCCTGGAAAATCCCATGGAGGGAGGAGCCTGGTAGGCTACAGTCCATGGGGTTGCAAAGAGTCAGACACGACTGAGCGACTTACTGTTACTGTACATTCATTATCTCATTCAACAGCCAATATTTCTTAAGCACCTATCAAGTTTCTTAAGCACCTAACCTGTTTAAATTTTGAAAGTGAAAGTGTAGTCGCTCAGTCGTGTCCAACTCTTTTTGACCACATGGACTGTAGCCTGCCAGGCTCCTCCATCCATGGAATTTTCCAGGCAAGAATACTGGAATGGGTTGCCATTTCCTCCTCCAGGGAATCTTCTTAACCCAGGGATTGAACTGGGGTCGCCCACATTGCAGGCAGATTCCTTACCATCTGAATCAGCAATTCTATTAATATTACCCCTATTTTTCAAACGAGTAAAATGAGGCTTTGAAAAGCCTTGCTCAAGATTGCAAGTTGGTGAATGAATGGTTCAGGGCTTGAACCCAGAGAGTCTGAATCTCGTCTTTAAACAGTCTGAGACTGAACCTCCTACCATTGTGGGATGCTGGGCCCTCAACATAACCTGTGTGGGGTAGTTGGCCTACAGCAGACAAAAGCAACACAGTGGGCTCTGGGTGCAGAGGAGTGTGGCTGTGAGTGGCGGAAACGTGGCAGAAAGAAACATGAAGTGGGGTTTAAGTGTTCTACATTGTGGAATCCCAAGGCATGACATTAGGAATGTCCCATTGGAGGTGTGGGAACTCTGGGACTGCTGATATTCAAAAGGAAACTGGCCGGACAAGTGCTGCCCTTCTGGCCTCTAGCTGCATTCGATTCTAAAGAATGTACTAGAACAGGAAGCCAAATGCCTGACTCCTTCATAATCCTTCAAAGGCCAAAAAATGAGTGAGATTCATTATATTTTTTAGACTGCATTTGTCAATTCTCAAACACATCTTTTTTATACAATGAGAATATCTGGGTAACTTGCTTTGCATATCTAGTGTAATTGATATATGCAAATGAAATAAAATGTGTTCATTTGATATAATATGACTGATTTTAATGTCAACATATTAAATAATAAAATTAATAATTAATATTAAATTAATAACTGGCAACAGTAGAATCGGAAGTTCATTGTTCAAGCACTGTAAATTATTGAAAGTGCTCATTTCAGTAATAACAATCCACAGTGCCATATTCTTAATGGATACTGACCTGCGCTAAGTATCCAGACTGTAAATACATAATGACTGTCTTTAGAAACACCCTCAATATCATTTTCTGTTACTTTACAGGTTTTGGCTTGTGGGAAATGAATACCTAAAATTTCAGACAGTTAAGCATTAAAAGCACTTGTTATCAATATGTACAAGCATTGCAATTAACCTCCCTGTAATTAAAATTAACAAAACAGGTTAAAAGGCTACTGTTTCCAGCAGAATTTAAAGAACTATAAATTTGACCCTTCTTTTGACTACAAGGAAGAACGAGTGTTAGTGACAATTATTAAGGACCAGTTAGGTTAGTGAGAAACAAGGGGTACGGGGGTTTCTCCGAGAAGAGATCTTGTGACCCAACAGGGTCCGGAAAGACACTGAGTCTAAAGTTCGTGGACCGTGACAATCCACAAGTTTAGGGACCCCAGGAAGAAGTCAACATCTTTTATGTCAACTGGGAACTTGTTATACTCCCATTCCCCTGGGCTGGGAAACACGACAACTTTTAGATTCAGAGCACATATCAATCCGGTAGGTACTGGTTCAGAGGAGACATAGATGTCCAGACGTAGGTGTCTAAGTTGGTTGGAGCCTACCACGTCATTATGTCATATAGTCCATATCAATCACAATCAAAGAGTCGGCACAGGTTGAGAAACGTTGAGGTACCTGACATCGGGTGGTCCGAGGGGACAGGTACCTTAAGAGATTCGTTCTTATGACCTCACCCAGTGGTAATCTTTCTCGAGGGGATCTTCCCAACCCAGGGATCGAACCCAGGTCTCTTACACTGCAAGCAAATTCTTTAACATCTGAGCCACCAGGAAAGACTGCGTATAGTTCAGTTCAGTCGCTCAGTCGTGTCCGACTCTTTGCGATCCCATGAATTGCAGCACGCCAGGCCTCCCTGTCCCTCACCATCTCCCAGAGTTCACTCAGACTCACGTTTATTGAGTCCATGATGCCATCCAGCCATCTCATCCTCTGTCGTCCCCTTCTCCTCCTGCCCCCAATCCCTCCCAGCATCAGAGTCTTTTCCAATGAGTCAGCTCTTCACATGAGGTGGCCAAAGTACTGGAGTTCCAGCTTTAGCATCATTCCTTCCAAAGAAATCCCAGGG
>SJYT01074488.1:82312-120307 GCA_006410635.1 Cephalophus harveyi | reverse complement strand
TTTTTTTTGGTTTGTGTTATTTCTGGGGAGCAAAGTTCTTGACTTACATTTTTACTTATGACCTCACTCATCTGCTAACTTGTTTTTTATATTATCTGCTTTACAAAATTGTTGTTTCTTGCATTACCATATGTGTAACTGAACCTTTGATATAATGAAGATATATAGCTCTATAAGAGATCAATGATTGTACTAGTGTAACTCTAGATATGGGAAGACACACTATGAGGGAATATTTTCCTGGACCATTAGAGACTACAAAGACAGGTGGTTCAGAGACTTTGGGCACTGTTAATGAAACAGTAGAATGGGAAAGACTAGAGACCTCTTCAAGAAACTTAGAGATACCAAGTGAACATTACATGCAAAGATGGGCACAATAAAGAACAGAAATGGTATGGATCTAACAGAAGCAGAAGATACTAAAAATAGGTGTCAAGAATACACAGAAGAACTGTACAAAAAAGATCTTCATGATTCAGATAACCATGATGGTGTGATCATTCACCTAGAGCCAGACATCCTGGAATACGAAGTCAAATGGGCCTTAGGAAGCATCACTATAAACAAAGCTAGTGGAGGGGGTTAAATTCCAGTTGAGTTATTTTAAATCCTAAAAGATGATGCTGTGACAGTGCTGCACTCAATATGCCAGCAAATTTGGAAAACCAGCAGTGGCCACGGGACTGGAAAAGGTCAGTTTTCATTCCAATCCCAAAGAAAGGCAATGCCAAAGAATGCTCAAACTACCACACAATTGCACTCATCTCACACACCAGCAAAGTAATGCTCAAAATTCTCCAAGCCAGGCTTCCGTACATGAACTGAGAACTACCAGATGTTCAAGCTGGATTCAGAAAAGGCAGAGGAACCAGAGATCAAATATCTCAGAAAAAATCTACTTTTGCTTTATTGACTATGCCAAAGCCTTTAACTGTGTAGATCACAACAAACTGTGGAAAATTCTTAAAGAGATGGGAATATCAGACCACCTGACCTGCCTCCCGAGAAATCTGTATGCAAGTCAAGAAGTCAGTTAAAACTGAACATGGAACAATGGACTGGTTCCAAATTGGGAAAGGAGTATGTCAAGGTTGTATATTGTCACACTGCTTATTTAACTTATATGCAGAGTATATCCTGAGAAACGCTGGGCTGGAAGAAGCACAAGCTGAAATCAAGATTGCTGGGAGAAATATCAATAACCTCAGATAGGCAGATGACACCACCCTTATGGCAGAGAGTGAAGAGGAACTAAAGAGCCTCTTGATGAAATTGAAAGAGGAAGTGAAAAAGCTGGCTTAAAACTCAACATTCAAAAACTAAGATCATGGCATTCAATCCCATCACTTGATGGCAAATAGATGGGGAAACAATGGAAACAGTGACAGACTTTATTTTCTTGGGCTCCAAAATCACTGCAGATGGTGACTGCATCTATGAAATTAAAAGACGCTTGCTCCTTGGAAGAAAAGCTATGACCAACCTAGACAGCATATTAAAAAGCAGAGATATTACTTTGCCGACAAAGTTACGTCTAGTCAAAGCTATGGTTTTTCTAGTAGTCATGTATGGATGTGAGAGTTGGACTATAAAGAAAGCTGAGCGTTCAAGAACTGATGCTTTTGAACTGTGGTGTTGGAGAGGACTCTTGAGAGTCCCTTGGACTGCAAGGAGATCCAACCAGTCCATCCTAAAGGAAATCAGTCTTAAATATTCATTGGAAGGGCTGATGCTTAAACTAAAACTCCAATATTTTGGCCACCTGATGCGAAGAACTGACTCACTGGAAAAGACCCTGATACTGATAAAGATTGAAGGCAAGAGGAGAAGGGGATGACAGAGGATGAGATGATTGGGTGGGTGGCATCACTGACTCAATGGACATGAGTTTGAGCAAGCTCCTGGAGTTGGTGAAGGACAGGGAAGCCAGGCTTGCCGCAGTCCATGCGGTCGCAAAGAGACGCAACTGAGTGACTGTACTGAACTGAATGAGGCTGAGTTCAATAACAGCACTTTGGGTGGCCTGTTGTTGAAATCTTCACCAGACCTGGCAATGAGGGTTCCTAGCACCTGAGCAAGAAATGAACCTGGGCCCTGGCAGTGAAATCACCGAGTCCTACCCGCTGAACTGTCAGGTGTAATTCCCTCTACTTATTAGCTTACACTCAACTCTGTCTTACCATGACCTTCATATTTCCACACGTAAAGAAGAAATTAACATTCTCCTCTCTCCCAGTGGTGTTTCTGCTCCTTTGGTTCAGAAAAACCAACATGGGTGTTGGGAAGAATCTCTTCCTCTAAGAGCACCTTTAGGGAAGGTATCCCCCTCCACCTGAACATATCAACTGAACAAAAGTGAGCCAAACTCCCTGGAAGCAGACCTATGTTTTGGAGATGAGAGTGCTTGCCCGAGTCTCTTCATTCACCCACCCCTGTCCATTCTGTCCTAGACATTTCCTGAAACTAGCTTTATCAATTCCTTCCAGGCTTTTAACTCCCTTTGCTATTTGCACAACCTTTTCTGTTTACTCAAAATAGCCTTTCTGCAAATGAGCAAAACTCCATCATGATATGTTTTAGCTTCTTTTCACACCACATGTCCAGCTGAATTTGGAGACAATTTAGTTCCTGCCCAGAGCTTTCTAGAAAGTGGTTGTGAAAGAAAATGAAGAAGGTGAATTTAATGCTTTAGCCAGTGATATAACACAAGACCCAGCAAGTCTTGCTTTGTTCCAGAACTCAAGTGATGCACAGAAAATATGCTTTCTGCCATGTATTCCAAAGCATAATATTAATAATAGATTTCAAGTTGAGAAACTCTAAAAGTGATGTATAAAACATCTGTTCATTCCCCAATGTCTTCTTTGCCAGATACAGGAACTCTAAACATGCATTAAACATGTCTTCTGGTTTTTGTATTTTGATTCTTTAATATCCGGCACCTTGCTAAAAATGGAGGGATGGCCTTGATCAGGACTCACCAATTTCTAGAGATAATAACCAACTCATCCTTGAGCTGTTTACTCACCAGTCAATACAAACTAACCAATCCAGGGCCCACTCCCCAAACCACCTTCTCTAGGGCTGCTCAACTTAGGGCTAAAATTCCTTTTCTCTCATCACTCTAGGGCCAGGTTAACAGCTTGGGGCAGCCCCTTTGCCCCAGAACCTTCTGAAATGATTCAAATTAGTCCACGTTTAGCCTTGTTACCCTGCCTCGCCCATTCCTTCCCAGGGAAGCCACAACAAAGGCGCCATGTTTTCCCTCTTCCCTGTCCAACCTGTGTCCTTCACGTATGGCTCTCATGCCATGGTGTGCCCCCTTCTTTGGGGATCTGTGAGTAAAACAAACTATTTTTTTAATGGCATCATCTCTTGATCTGTTGGCCTCACCAGACATAAATTATAACCTATATTTTAAGAACATGTGAGACTTCCCTGGTGGGCCAGTGGTTAAGAATCCACCTCCTAAAGCAGGGGACATGGGTTCAATCCATGCTCCAGGAAGATCCCACATGCTGGGGAGCAACTGAGTCCATGCTCTAAAGTCCGAGAGCCACAACTAATGAGCCCATGGGCCATAGCCCCTGAAGCTTGCATGCCTAGAGCCTGTAATCTGCAACGTGAGAAGCCCATGCACCAGAATTAAGCAGTAGTCCCCACTTGTCATAGCTAGAGAAAACCCGAGTGCAGCAATGAAGATCCAGCACGGCCAAAAAATTAGATCCATCAAACAATCAATCTTTGAGAAAACAAACGAAAAAAATGTACATGAAGAAATAGAAAGACAGGCTAGCAAAAGACTGTTCTGGCCCCTGCACTCTGGCCATTGTTCAAGTGGACTTGGATCAAAGTTAGTTACTCTGTCAGTCATGTTGACCAAAACTGCCACTTTAAACTGTTTTAGAGAAAAAGCATGATTTTTCCATAAAGCACTGTAATTATACTGGCTAAGACAGCACTCAATAGAGCTGTTAAAGATAGCTGTGATGAGGGTATCCATAGTATGTACATGTTACAAAAGATGCAGGGTTTTTTTAGGGGCCCTTGATTTCTAAAGCACAGTTTGAGTCCAGCTGTAAAGATAGATTATAAAGAAAATAAACGAACTCCTCATTCACCTAAACAATAAGAGTAAAGTATTTTTAACCAAGTGTTCTGAATTCTCACATATTCAATTAAAACTGCATTGCAAGAGGTTCAGCATGAAAAGCCAAGTCCCCATGACACTGTATTCTCATCTTGGGCTCACTTCTCTTTCTCCCTGGAATAAAAGCTGATCAAAGACAGCTTAACTTAACTTTGTGTCTCACAGCTGCCACCCAGTAGGTGCTAAATATTTATTCACCGACTGAAGAAATGTTTATTACCTTCTTTGGAAACACCGTCATTAAAACTGCATTGCAAGAGGTTCAGCATGAAAAGCCAAGTCCCCATGACACTGTATTCTCATCTTGGGCTCACCTCTCTTTCTCCCTGGAATAAAAGCTGATCAAAGACAGCTTAACTTAACTTTGTATCTCACAGCTGCCACCCAGTAGGTGCTAAATATTTATTCACCGACTGAAGAAATGTTTATTACCTTCTTTGGAAACACCGTAGTAGCAGATAACACAGAACTCAAAATGCCCATTTATGGGGTTAAGTAAATAGGTGAGAATTAAAGCTACCCCTGGGACTTCCCTGGTGGTCCAGTGGTTAAGAATACACCTTCTAATGCATGGGATGAGGGTTTGATCCCTGGTCAGGGAACTAAGATTCTACATCCATGGGCAACTAAGCCTGCATGTTGCAACTAAAACCAGACATAGCCAAATAAATATCCAAAAGGAAAAAGTTGGTTTTTTTTTTTTTTTTTTTAAAGCTACTCCCTCTGGCCCAAACCAGGACAGTCTCAGCCCCTGAATGCTATGCACGTCTTGGCATATCCTGACCTTTACCTGACCCCTAAATCCTGCCCAATTCTGCAATCTTCAGTTAGCAGCCGGCCATCAGTGCAGGGGCATGGCAGTGTTCTGTGACAAACGGTCAACCTCCTGGGCTGACCTGGGTGTGGCCGCTATACACGGACACTTACCAAGGGCTCCAGCTCCTTGCGGTCTATGAGGTTCATCTCCGTGACGAAGTAATAGAAGTGTTTGTAGCAGGTATTGACATGGGCCTCGGCACCCATCACAATGACCCGGTCGAAGTGGTGGATGTAGACGTGGACAAAGACCCGGAAGAGGCGGCACAGGATCTTCTTGCAGATCTGCAGGAAGTTCTTTGGGAAGGGAACACCTAGAGAAGGGAAAAGGGGACAAAACCATCATGGGGATGCTCTGGCGGGCCCCGAGCACATGCTTCAGGCTGGAGACTAGCCCAGGACTAGTCTCCCGGGCCAGCTGCAGATGCACTCTGCGTGGGCAACTGCACTGGACACGGCCTGAAAAGGTGGCCAAAATGGTGTTAAATTCAAATGCCAACAATCAGGAAAAAGACTGAAAAAATGAGGGAAGAGGGTCAGGTTTCCTTCTTTGGTGGTATCTTTTTTGGTACACATAGACATGCAGAATTAATGATTTTTAGTTTGAAACATGCATTTTTTTTTACTTCATTTCATAGAGCCCGAGAAACTTCTTTTTCCTCTTATCTTTAATACAGGAAAACTGGTAGGAGGAGGGCGATGCTCCAGGGAGACTGGCACTCCTGACACAGGGTAGCAGGGAGGGGTGGGGGCTGCAGAAATCCGAAAGCCCCTTCTCATCAAAGGAAGCAGTCAAGGCACAACTCAGCCGGTGGTGGCCATGTGGGAACAGAGGCCTGGGGCTGCTAGATCTTGTGGTTCTTCAAGATGGTTCAGAAATCTGGGGTTCTATGTGAATTATCTGGTTTCCTGTTTTTAAAAATGATATCGAGACTTTCCTGGCAATCCAGGGGTTAAGACTCTGAGCTTCCACTGTAGGGGCTGCAGATTCGTTCCTTGGTCATCCCACATGCCTTGCAGCCAAAGGGGACAATAATAATAATAATCATAGTAAAATGATAGCAATTAACCTGAAGTTAAAAAAAATATACCACAGGTCAAGACAAAACATCTTTCCAGGGATAACTTGTCCTGAAAACTACCAGTTTGTAAATTCTGATCAGTAATATGTGAACCGTGAAATGTTCAAGGTGGTTTTAGAAAAGGCAGAGGAACCAGAGATCAAATTGCCAGCATCCGCTGGATCACGGAAAAGGCAAGAGAGTTCCAGAAAAAACATCTATTTCTGCTTTATTGACTATAATTATACAGTTTTAATTGCTATCACCTCAGTAATTTTTGGGCTTCCCTGGTGGCTCAGAGGTTAAAGCGTCTGCCTCCAAAGCCGGACACCCGGGTTCGATCCCTGGGTCAGGAAGATCCCCTGGGGAAGGAAATGGCAATCCACTCCAGTATTCTTGCCTGGAGAATCCCACGGACGGAGAAGCCTAGTAGGTTACAGTCCACGGGGTCGCAAAGAGTCGGACACGACTGAGTGACTTCACCTCACCTCAAAGCCTTTGACCGTGTGGATCACAATAAACTGTGGAAAATTCTTAAAGAGATGGGAATACCAGACCACCTAACCTGCCTCTTGAGAAATCTGTATGCAGGTCAGGAAGCAACAGTTAGAATGGGACATGGAACAACAGACTGGTTCCAAATAGGAAAAGGAGTACGTCAAGGCTGTATATTATCACCCTGCTTATTTAACTTCTATGCAGAGTACATCATGAGAAACGCTGGAGTGGAAGAAACACAAGCTGGAATCAAGATTGCCGGGAGAAATATCAATCACCTCAGATATGCAGATGACACCACCCTTATGGCAGAAAGTGAAGAGGAACTCAAAAGCCTCTTGATGAAAGTGAAAGAGGAAAGCGAAAAAGTTGGCTTAAAGCTCAACATTCAGAAAATGAAGATCATGGCATCCGGTCCCATCACTTCATGGGAAATAGATGGGGAAACAGTGGAAACAGTGACAGACTTTATTTTGGGGGGCTCCAAAATCACTGCAGATGGTGATTGCAGCCATGAAATTAAAAGACTCCTTGGAAGAAAAGTTATGACCGACCTAGATAGTATATTCAAAAGCAGAGACATCACTTTGCCGACTAAGGTCCGTCTAGTCAAGGCTATGGTTTTTCCTGTGGTCATGTATGGATGTGAGAGCTGGACTGTGAAGAAGGCTGAGCGCTGAAGAATTGATGCTTTTGAACTGTGGTGTTGGAGAAGACTCTTGGGAGTCCCTTGGACTGCAAGGAGATCCAACCAGTCCATTCTGAAGGAGATCAGCCCTGGGATTTCTTTGGAAGGAATGATGCTAAAGCTGAAACTCCAGTACTTTGGCCACCTCATGCGAAGAGTTGATTCACTGGAAAAGACTCTGATGCTGGGAAGGATTGGAGGCAGGAGGAGAAGAGGACGACCGAGGATGAGATGGCTGGATGGCATCACGGACTCGATGAACGTGAGTCTGAGTGAACTCCGGGAGATGGTGATGGACAGGGAAGCCTGGCGTGCTGCGATTTATGGGGTCGCAAAGAGTCGGACACGACTGAGCTGAACTGAAACTTTTCCTGAGATCCACTGTTTCTGGGGTGTGAAAATGCAACAAAACTTCATGGAAACTTTGCCTGACAGTTACTGTCACCTCCTCTCCTTGAGGAAGGTGAGAGTTGGGGGTTGTTGTTCATAACACAGACTGGGTGGGTGGTCAGAGGAATCACGCAGGTTTCCTGTCTGATGACCACCACTCCCAGCTTGGTCAGAGCAACAAATAGCAGCATCCCAAGCCCACTTTCTTTCTCCATCTCAAACACTGCTTAAGCTCTCGTTATTTACACAGTTCTTAGGTAGTGACATCATAGATTCCAAAGTCAGATAGCCTTTAAATTCCCATATTGCTCCTTTTCCAGCTGTACGACTACAGGCAAGTTATTTAACCTCTCTGAGCTTCAGTTTTTCCATAGGTAGGGTGAAAATACCAACTGTTGTAAGGATTAGAAGCGATACCCAGAAAATAGAGCCTTTCTTAAATGGCCAGGAGAGTGTCAACATGTCTAAAATCCTCCTTCAGTGCCTAGCACATGGTAAGAGCTTGCTAAATGGGAATGACAAGCACCATCCCCCGAATCTCTCTGCTTTGTAAAATCGGGGCCATCTAGCTGTTGTTACAAGGGAGCCCTTATCAGGAAAAGGTAGACATGACCACCTGCCTTTCAGCAGAATTGCAGAGCAGTGCTCAGGGCATGTCCCTGGTCCCCAGGAAGCCTGGAGCTTTGCTGTCCGTGCCTCTGCTGGGTCCTAATCGCAGCTGCCTGGTGAGAGACATCAGTAACGGGATCGCCTGGGACCCCCGGGCTGGGATGAGAGATGAAACACAGCTGGCAGTTAGAGGCAGGGTCTGCCTCCTCATTACCCGGCAATGATACTGGCTTTTTTTTCTAGAACAAAATGGCAACATATCAAATGAACCACAGGGAGAGACTGGGGCACAGGTTGGCAGCTGACTGGGCAACAGATGCTGGTTTTTAGGTGTGGGGTGAGGCAAAGCTGGGACAAGGTGGAGGGCAGCCCCTCCCAGAGCTGATGGATGGTTTCCTCTGATGAAAAGGGGCTGGTGAAGACCACTGCTGCCAGGCTTGGGGAGGCTCTGGAGCCTTCAAAGAGGCCTGAGACCTAGAGATGATGGAATCTCCCTTCATCCTCATTCAAGAATATTCCCATCAGAAGGTGAGTCCTTTAACAACACTGAGACAATATCAGGGGTTGACATGGGTTACCCTGGCAACCAGTCTGTGATGTAGGGTTTACTAGTCCTGCATCACCGGTGAATAACACCAAACACAGATGAACTTGCTCCAGCCACTTAGGTAAACAGTGGCAGGGCTGGGATTTGGACCAAGTCAGTCTGATTCTAAAATATAACTGATCTAGGAGTTGCTGAGTGGGTCCAGTGGTTAAGAATCCGCCTTGCAATACAGGGGAATGCAGGTTCGATCCCTGGTCTGGGAAGATCCCACATGCCTCGGAGCAACCAAGCCCGTGAGCCATACATAACTAGAGAGTCTGTGTGCCACAATGAAGATCCTGCGTGCCGCAACAAAGACCCATGTAACCTAATAAATAAATAAAATCTAACAGATCCGGTTATGTCTGGCATGTGACTCTCTGCCAAGGATGAAAGCACAGCTTAAAGGATAAATGTAAAGAGGCATCTTATGGTTACTTTTTGGTGGTGCAGAAATATAACTTTTTAAAAAGGAAAGGGGTGAGGAGAGAAGGGTGAAAAAAGTCCACACCCTCTGGAGCCATAGCTCTGAGCTCAGCTAATACTCTGCTGCCCTGAGAGAGATGTGTTTCCTCGGCCAGTGCCTTAGACCATGGATCTGGGACTGAGAGTAAAAGCTCACATTTACTGAGCACTGAAGTCTTGGGCTTCCCTGGTGGCCCAGACCATAAAGAGTCTGTGCAATGCAAGAGATGCAGGTTTGATCCCTGGGTTGGGAAGATCCCCTGGAGAAGTAAATGGCAACCCACTCCAGTATTCTTGCCTGGAGAATTCCATGGACAAAGGAGCCTGGCAGGCTAGAGTCCATGAGGTCGCAAAGAGTTGGACACGACGGAGTGACTAACACTTAACAAGTCCAGGTACTGATATTGTTACCATCTCACAAGTGAGGAAACTGACTTGGAAAATTAAGTGGCTGCCCCAGGTCACAGAGTCAGCAAAGAATGGAGGGCTTTGGATCCAGGATTGTCTATGAGGACCCAGCACCCTGAAATCTGGAGTTGTTGCTCTGGGGTTCTGTACACACCTCCAGCTCCCAAACCCTTCCTTCCCAAGTAGCCTGAATCTCCTCAGGGGCACTTATCTTTCCTGTCACCAGCTGCTAGGGAACATGGCAGGGGGTGGGAGGTGTCAGCTGTGCCAGATTGTCTTTTTGTTTTTTAGCTGCTAAGTCATGTCCGACTCTTTTGCGACCCCATGGATTGTAGCCCACCAGGTTCCTCTGTCCATGGGATTTTCCAGGCAAAAATACTAGAGTGGGTTGCCATTTCCTTTGCCAGGGAATCTTCCCAACCTGGGGATTGAACCTGCGTCTCCTGCACTGCAGGCGGACTCTTAACCGCTGAGCCACCAGGAAACCCCAATTTCCATGAAACAGCCACACAAAACTGAACTCTGAGAGCCTTGATAGGTGTATGTGTGTTGTCATGTATTCCCAGTGAAACCCTGGGCAGTGACATTTCAGTGTTTTGTTTGTCTGTGTAATGTAACTGTGGCTTAGCTCAGTTAAACTGTTTGCCTGGCCCAGGAGGTAGAGGAGTGGTTTGGCTCTGAACGAGACTCAGGCTCTTTCTTTGGCAGACGGCTACTACAGCTCCATGGCATAGGGAGCCTCACTGTTGAGATGATCATTTTTTGACCTCCACTTAGCTCAGTACCTGGGTTGTAGAAGGAGCTCAAAAAATGTTTGCTTGTCTTAAATGAATGCAAGCTGGCAGTAGGAAGAATGAAAGGCTAACGAACCATCTCACATGGACACTGGGCTTGTTACCATGGCAGCAGGAAGCTGAGGAGGCCATGCAAAGCTCTGGGCAGAGGGCAGCCTGCGTTTTCCATGGGGCACCACTGAGTCACTCAGCACTGTAGCCAACCGCCTCCTTTTGTTCCTTCAGCTTCTCTTAGTACATAAGATACTGGGGACCCTCCACTTTCGTGTTTCCCAAGTTCTATCTTAAAAAAGACTCATTCTGGGAGATCCTTGGTTAGAAGCTATACTTGACCTTATCTTTATTAAAAATGCTTTTTATGAAACTTTGCAATATACCTAACCATAGTAAAGGATCTGAGAATGCCTGTAGTCAAAAGTCCTATTTAACTCTGGAACTTCTTTTTACCTATAATAGCAACTGGTTTAAAAGTCTGTAATCAGACTTCCTAGGTTTCATTTCCGGCTCTATTATCCAGGAACAAGACAGCGACATCCAAACAACTTAATATGTCTAACCCACAGTTTCCCCATTGTGAAAGAAACAGGGATGTGAATATTATCTGTAGCTCAGGTGGTGGTTGTGTGGATTAAATCCACACACGTAAAAGGCTTTGCTAATACTGTGCAGACAGGAAGCCCTCTCGTGAACTGTTAAGTTTTAGCATTGCATGGACCAAACAGTCTTTGTAACATACTTTTGGATTAAATTCTTCAAGCCCATGTATTTTCAGGAGGGCAGTCTTGGTATTAACACATTATTTTGCAAAGAACTAGAGTAGTAGGCACTCGATTAAGCCCTGGATTATATTCAGCCTTGCATTATTTTCTACATATTTCTCATATTTATATCTTGTATTACTATAAGTTCCCTGAACAAAGGAGCTGTCTTATACTTTGATTCTATGTTTTATAGCACCTGGAACAGGGCTAGATAGGGAATACTCATCAATCAAAACTGAGCCGTAAGACAGCAGTGGTCTTATTTAGTTGAGATATGAATCCATCATCTCCTATTTGGGGGAGGAAAAAAGCCTACAGCAGAAATGATAGCTTTCTCCCAGAGACCTGATCGGGTCCTGGCATGGAAGGCTGCACAATGATCTAGGGAGGAGGGCTCTGAGATGAAGAACATTTTGATCTAGCCTAGTGGAGAAGGCAATGGCACCCCACTCCAGTACTCTTGCCTGGAAAATCCCATGGATGGAGAGCCTGGAAGGCTGCAGTCCATGGGGTCGCTGAGGGTCAGACACGACTGAGCGACTTCACTTTCACTTTTCACTTTCTTGCATTGGAGAAGGAAATGGCAACCCACTCCAGTGTTCTTGCCTGGAGAATCCCAGGGACTGGGGAGCCTGGTGGGCTGCCGTCTATGGGGTCACACAGAGTCGGACACGACTGAAGTGACTTAGCAGCAGCAGCAGCAGTGGGTGGGAAGAAAAACTCCGAAACGCCTCCTTTCATCATGAAAACCCTTCTTTACCTTTCCATATAGTTGTTTCAGGGGAGGGGGGTGATAGTTAAATTTCAGTCATTGTACTCAATTAGAAAGTTAATACCAGACAATATTAACCTGCAGTCTCAACCGGAATAGACTACATAGATTTGGAGTTAAAGTTTGACTAGTCTTATAATAACCCAGACAAATCTTCCGACAATAATCTTGGACAGGTACACATGGATCATAGAAAACAACCTTTGACCCATAGGTCTCTAAATGATTCGTAAGCATGGACTAATCTCGGCGCCTCCCCTGAGTCTCAGATTCAAGCTGGGAAATGTCAGATTCCTAGAAGCTGGCTAGAAACGAGATGCGTTCAGATGAGTTCTACAAAAAGTTCTGATAGACATCTAGCTGTCTAGGGAAGGACAAGGATGGCCTCGGGGCAAATGGTGTGGCTTGGCCTCTGCAAACAGAATTAGTGAGCCTAACACAGAACCCGGAGAAGGCGATGGCACCCCACTCCAGTACTCTTGCCTGGAAAATCCCATGGACAGAGGAGCCTGGTAGGCTGCAGTCCATGGGGTCGCTATGAGTCGGACATGACTGAGCGACTTCACTTTCACTTTTCACTTTCATGGATTGGAGGAGGAAATGGCAACCCACTCCAGTGTTCTTGCCTGGAGAATCCCAGGGACGGGGGAGCCTGATAGACTGCCATCTATGGGGTTGCACAGAGTTGGACACGACTGAAGCGACTTAGCAGCAGCACAGAACCAGGCTGAGCTTGGATTCCAGAGTGAGCCCAGGCAGGATGCCTGGGTGGAAATCAGAATCCCAAACCAATCACTCACATGTGGTTCCAGCAGGAATTTGCTCAACAACTAGACTCAAAGCAAGACAAGAGTTTGCTGAGTGATCAGCAAGGAGGAGGCCGGCCAGAGAGTTGGCATGAAGGCAGAGGGCGCGGTGACCCCGCAGGGCTGGGAGCCCCTCTTGAAGTCTGACTAGGCAGCCTCACATTGTGCTTCTAATGCTGGTGGGGACCTGGTACTCGGCTGGGACCCAGCATCTTACGGAGCCCTATTGAGTTTATGAATGTGTCTAACCACAAACCTTCTGATCTCCAAGCCATGCTGAGCTCGAGAGTTAAATCGAGCATGGAATACAATAATTTCTCTGGGGCTCTGCTCGGATTTGCCTTTTATCTCTGACTCAGTAAATCTCCTTTCTCCCAAACAAAATTGAATAAAAATTCCAGTAATTTCTGAGCTTTAATCCATTTTCTTCCTTCCTCATCCCCCCCCCACCACTCCCCTCCCTTTTGCTAAGCCACCAAATGCCCCATTCAATCCATCCTCTTCAGGCACCTCTGGGGGAAAAAAACAGCAAGTTGTTTAAATGACTTGTGTCTTTTTTCTTTTATCCTATTACGAAAGCTGCAAAAGGAGAGAGTCCCTCAGGGAAGGCAGAGAGGCTATGATAGGGCCGCAGAGGGGAGACCAGGGCCCAGAGTCAGACAAGACGCAGGCGGCAGTTTCTGAGCTAGATGCTACCCACTCTAGCTTTCACGGTGTTTCCTCTCTTTTCTTCTGGGGAGAAAGCCACATGCTTGGAGCTGAGACTCCTGGTCTGTGACAGCGCTTGGTTGAAGCTGGGCAGTGGAGGGTTGGAGAGCCAGGGTTCAAAGGGACACAAGAGAATGTCCCCACACACCCCAAGTTCCACAAGCAGCTGGCAGATATTCCAGCCCGTTGTTAATGCCACTCCCTTCTTTAGAGTTCAGCTCAAAGCCTTCTCTCATCCCCCGACTCAGGTGCCCTGGCATCTTCCATCTGCTCCTGATACACTCCTGAGCACTGATGCTGTTGTTCAGTCACTCAGTCGTATCCGACTCTCTGCGACCACGTGGACTGCAGCACGCCAGGCTTCCCTGTCCATCACCATCTCCCAGAGCTTGCTCAAACTCATGTCCATTGAGTCAGTGATGCCATCCAACCATCTGAGCACGGTTCCCAGACGCTAATTCCACTCTGAGGTGCGTGCATCCTGACTTCTGTCTGCGACCCCCTCCAGACTGTAGGCTCCTGGAGGAGCTTGTCCCAGATGGAGCCCCTGTGCCCAGTGTGGAGCCCAGAGCAGGTGGGTGTGTGACACCTCTTTGCGGGCTGCTGGCTTGAGGGTTGAGCTCTTACGCCATCTGCTTACACCAGAGCCAGAGCTCAGAAAGGCATGAGGACTGACTGGCTTGAGGTTGAGAGCTAGTCTGTGATGAAAAGAGGTCTGAATTCAAGTCTGTCTGACTCCAGAGCCTGTTAGGCTCTTTCCACTCTGCTGGGAAGGTGGATGGGATTCTTACGGTTTGTTTCATCTCATGCCAACCCAATTGGCAGAGTCGAAGGAGCCGCATTTGTTAAAAAATGAAGGTGAAAAAGGGCGTATTGGGTCTTACTTCCCCAGAGGCATTTGTCATTCATGGTTGACGGCTCTGGTTAAGCGTCTGGCTCCGGCGTCAATCTCTGGTTTCAGAATCCAGCTGTGGAACTTCCCTGCCATTTGCCCAACGGTGAGTTCGCTAACTCCTAACAGACTCAGTTTCCTTCTCTGTGGAATGAGGATAATCACACCTAGTGTTCTGTGAGATTGTGAGGGTGAAACAGGAAGTGCAGGGCCAGCAGGCTCTCAGAGGCATTTGGCAAAAGGCCACTGATGTTACTACTGCTGCCAGGGTGGCTCTTCCTCGTCAAAGTCCAGGCTGGGGGAGCACATGACTCCGCACGGACAGAGCTCCCCATTCTCCAAAAGACTAGCTCTACCTGGAAAGCAGATCCGGACCCGAGGTGATCCATGGAAACACTGTGCGAACCGTCCGAGGAGCTTCCACGTGACCCAGGATGAAGCCTAATGCATTGGCCAATCCTTGGGGGACCCCAGGGGCTTCCTAGGTGGCACTAGTTAGTAAAGAAATTTGCCTTTCAATGCAGGAGACTTAAGAGACCTGACTTTGACCCCTGGGTCGGGAAGATTCCCTGGAGATGGAAATGGCAGCCCACTCCAGGATTCTTGCCTGGAAAATCCCATGGACAGAGGAGCGTGGGGGTTACAGTTCATGGGGTCACAGAGCAGACATGACCGAAACGACTTAGAACAGCATGCGCCGTGGCATGTCAGTTGTTTAGTTGCTAAATCCTGTCAGACTCTTTTGCGACCGGATGGAGTATAGCCCGCCAAGCTCCTCGTCCATGGGATTTCCCAGGCAAGAATGCTGGAGTGGGTTGCCATTTCCTTCTCCAGGGGATCTTCTTGACCCATGTCTTGAACCGAACCCATGTCTCCTGCAGGCAGGTTCTTGACCACTGAGCCACCAGGGAAGCCCCGTATGTCAGTAACAACGACCAAACACGCCGCCCTTGCTCCCGCACAGTCTATCCTGTTGAGAGCATCTGTGCTGTCCTTTGGGTCTTTGGGGGCCAGGACCAGGAGTGCACATGTGAAAATCCCTCTCCAAGTCATAAAAACTACTCATTCTCAATAGCTCATGAATAAAAACAACATCCCACACACGTGGGAAAAGAAAACAAGCCTCTGGCAGCATGGCTGAGAACATGCCATTTCCAAAATACTTGCAAAACAAAACGCGATTGGATCACAAGGAGAAAAAAAAAAAAACAAGGAAGAAAGAAAAGCAACCCTAACAACATAGACCGATTTCTGAAAAATTTCCCCCTAATACTCTGTTCTCCTGCCCATTCCATCCACATTCTCCTGCCTCCTGCAGAATTATATATATTTATCTGAAGAGGCCTCCTGATCTTGCTGATGAAAACTCAACTCTGGAAGGCCGATTCCTCTAAGCAGATGTTTTGTGTTATCTCAGTGCGTTCCTCAAGAAAGTGTCTGTACACTGTGCCAAGGAAAACAATCCCGTGTAGCAAGACTTTGTTCCTCTGCCTGAGAAAAAAAAAAGAAGAAGAAAAAAAGGCCCCAAACAAGCTGACAGCTGCAAATGGTTAGAAATAAACTGACTACTACTCTCTTCCCCGACTCCCTCTGCCTGGTCCCAGCCTCCCCGCACTCCTACCCTGAGTTACTCTGGTACCTATCATCATAGTGGCTGGAACAGAGAAAGGAAAATAGAAGAGCAAGTGATCATACGTTCTAAACAGATTGTTAATTCTTTCAGACGCGCAGTTTGCTGGGCAGAGGAAGTGCTGTTTCAGCCAACCAAAGGTGCCTGCCTGTCACCCGCCCTCCCCTCCCCCAGCACCGCTTCTCTGTTGCTGGAAGATCTTCTTTATCCATGTCCCCATCTCTAGACTGGCTGGTGGCTCCACCCGCTTTGTCTATGTAGAGGTGGATTTAGACCAAGATAGACCAAGAGGACCTCAGAAAGACGTTTGTTCACTATGGACTGGCAATAAAAGCCATCAGAGACAATTTCTTACAAGTTGAGACCTGCCGAAAGTCAAATGGCCCAAATGAGAGAGTGAACTGAGAACATGATGTTAATGAGCCTCATTAGAACTGGAAAGTTAGACAGAAGCACCAATACTTTGATCATGAGCCCCAGTCAGAAACTGAAAATGACTTATGTTTTCAAAATCCAACCTCTCTTTATTCACCAGCAGACTCTTTCTTCCACTACACGCAAGGCAATGAATACCCAGTCTTGTCTGATCTCTATCTATTTATCTATCGGCTTCCCAGGTGGCACAGTGGTAAAGAACCTGCCTGCCAATGCAGGAGACACAGGTTCAATTCAAGACACAGGTCAGGAAGATCCCCTGGAGAAGGGAATGGCTACCCACTCCAGTATTCTTGCCTAGAAAATTCCATGGACAGAGGAGCCTGGTGGCCACAGCCCGTGGGGTTGCAGAGTTGGAAACAATGGAGAGACTAAACATGTACACAAACACAAGCACGTGCACACACACACTCACACTCACACACACACACACACACACACACACACACAATGGAATACTACTCAGCCATTAAAAATGAATGAAATAATGCAGCCACAACATGGATGGACCTGGAGATGATCACATTAAGTGAAGGAAGCCAGACAGAGAGAGACAAACGCCATATGATATCACTTATACGTGGAATCTAAAAAATAACACAAATAAACTTTACAGAACAAACAGACTCACAGACATAGAAAACAAACTTATAGTTACCAAAGGGGAGAAAATAGGGGAGGGATAATTTAGGAATATGGGATTATCAGATACACACCACTACGTATGTAATAGATAAACAACAAGGATTTCCTGTATAGCACTGGGATCTATATTCAATATCTTCTAACATCCTATCATGGAAAAGAAGTTGAAGCTGTACATCTGAAACTAACACAATATTGTATATTGATATAGTTATCAACAATAACTATAGTTAAAAATTTTTTAAATGCAGAAAGATGCAACCCCGCCCCCCCCCCCCCCACACAAAATACCAAATCGTGTCCAAACAGTTTCTAACCTATAAACTTCTCTCCATCCCGACTGCCGCTTCCCTGGCTCCAGCCGCCAACACCTCCTGCCTGGCTTACTGTGGCTCTCCCTTAGTGGGGTTTCCTTCCTCTACTCTTGGATTGCTCCAGTCTCCACCAGATAGATGGAGGATCTTCCTCAAACACAACTCTAACCAGGATGTCTTCTTTCCACACAAAACTCTACAACAGCTTCCTACTGCTTCAAGATAGAAGAATCATATACAACTAAGCGACTAAAACAAGCAAAAAACTGCTACAAGGTAAAATCAGAGCTATATAACATGGCAGGCAAGACACTCTCTGGTTTTATAAGTCTGCAAGTCTCCATTATTACCTCTGGATCCTCCCAACTTGCATCTAATACTCAGCCCTCCAGAGCTAAGATCCATTCCCTCACTTCTGGACATTGGCACATATTGTAGAGTTGGTAGATGGAAACCCTCCTCCTCAGCTTCCCCTTTTTGTGTGGCTAACTCTCATTTGTTATTCAAGACTCAAATAAGTTATCACTTTCTTTGGGTTGTTCTCCTCACCCTTAGTTTTAGTTAGGCAAATTATAATACCCTGTACTTTTCCCAGGATTACATTTACTATTGTCTTGTAATTGTCCCTTTTTTGGTCTCCCATTAGAATGAAAATTTTGAAATGTCAAGGAATATCACTTCCTGTTCCCAGTTATATCCCTGGCATCAAACACACGCCAGAAAACGGGGGTTCTCTCGAACTTATGGTTGCCAGCGGGGATGAAAGTGGGTAGGCATAGTTAGGGAGTTTGGGATGGACATGTACACACTGCTATATTTAAAGTGGATAACCAGCAGGGATCTACTGAATAGCACAGGGAACTCAGCTCAGTGTTATGTGGCAGCCTGGATAGGAGAATTCAGGGGAGAATGGATACATGTATATACATGGCTGAGTCCCTTCACTGTTCACCTGAAGCTACACAGCATTGTTAACTGGCTATACTCCAATATAAACTAAAAAGTCAAAAAAGAAAAGAAAAAAAAAGAATATGGGGGATTTCAGTGACTATTTGTTGAGTGAATAAGTGAATAAATGGCCATAGAATGTAGAGGTGGAGCTTTGCCTGCTTGGGTTCCCCTTCTTCTCCCATTCCAAGACAATAGCCTTTGAGTCACAGTCTGAAAACCATTGTTCTATGGGAAGATTCCCCAGGGAAATGCTATAAGCCCATGTTTAACCTTGATGCATCCGAGGCCATAAAGCTGCAGTGAAAATTAATACCTATTTAACTCTTCACACCTGGCAGACCTCTGATGCATCTTTTTCCTAGCTTCTCACTCATACTGGGAAAGAAGCATCTCCTCAAATTGTATTTAATATTTATATTGAAAAGTCTATTTTCATATAAAGAGAAAACTATCAGGTCATTTTCCAGAGTTACTAAAATTTGAAATAAGCCAGGATTGATTGATAAACAAAATATCTTGAGATACATGATTGAAGGAGGCAGAGGAGAGAGAGAGAAGATAGCAAAAGTAATTCATTCTAGATTTCCCTAGTGGTACAGTATGAAATCAATCCCGAATATTCACTGGAAGGACTGATGCTGAAGCTGAAGCTCCAATTCTTTAGCTGCCTGATGCAAAGAACTGACTCATTGGAAAGACCCTGATGCTGGGAAAGACTGAGGGCAGGAGAAGAACGGGGTGACAGAGGATGAGATGGTTGGATGGCATCACAGACTCAATGGACATGATTTTGAGCAAACTCTGGGAGATACTGAAGGACAGGGAAGCCTAATGTGCTGCAGTCCATGGGGTCACAGAGTCAGACACGACTGAGCTACTGAACAACAACAAAACATATATCAAAACATATATTGGGAAAGAACTATTGGAAATAAATTTCAGCCCCTTTCAGCCCCTGCCAGCCCTAATTCACTCCCTGACCCAGAACCACACCCAGAGAATCACATTCCTCTTTGGGGATTATATGACTGGGCAGGAACGGAGCCTGATCATAAAGTGATAAGGGAAACTGAGGTCTCAATCATGTCTGGAGGCCAGAAGAAAACTGGAAACATCATATTCAAATACTGAAAACCTGTCATTTGGAAAATGAAAGGGGGAAGAAAATAGCAAACAACTCACCCTGGGCCATAAAGCTTACAGGTGTGGGAGAAGAATTCAAGAATTTCTTTCTGACTTCAAAGTCTGTTATCTTTCCACCACTTTATGCTGTCTCTTTCTGTGGCTGGAGGCAGTCCCTTCCTTCTTTAGATCAATGGGAGGACAAATCGTTGTATTGTCAGAGATGTCCGAAAGTGGGATTCATGGTCCAGGGTGGTGGTGAGTTCCCCGCACAGGGAGATGTTCAAGCAGAGGCCACTTGCTAGTGTTAGAGACAGGACCCAGGTAAGAGAAGGTGGTTTCCACCACAGGCTGCATATGACAGTCACCTGCATTTGTTAACAGGACAGATTCCCAGTCCCCTTTCTGACTCTCTGGGTCTCGCAGGGATCTCAGGACTAGCTAATTTTTAAAAGTACCTTTGGAGATTTTAATGCAGCTTTTGGGAATCACTGGGTCGTCCAAATCTGAGATTCTATGACCACAGCAACCGCAGTGTAAGAGAGGGCCAGCTGTGGGATGTCAGTGCTGGTGTTAACAGTGACAACAATACCAGCTAAGTGTTTACTCTGGTCCAGAGCTAGTGCATCATCTCACCAACTACCCCACAAGGCAAGCGCCACCACCATGCCCATTTCACAGATGAGGAAGATTAAGTTCCCTGTCCACAGTCATACCACAAGGAGGTGAAGGGGCTGAGTCCAGGCAGGCTGGCTGTAGACCTTTACTCCTCATCAGGAGAAGGAACTAAATGTGACCTGATTCAAAGCCATCCAGTCCTAGATAGGTTCTGAATAAAACCCACCAGCAGTTGATCTCCCAAGTCACAAAAATTCCACAGCACAGAACTCACCAAGAAGTGAAGTAAGGACTTCCCCGCTGGTCCAGTGGTTAAGAATCCTCCGGGTGATGCAGGAGATTCGGGTTTGATCCCTGGTAGGGGAACTAAGATCCCACATGCTACAGAGCAACTAAGGCCGTGTGCCATGACTAGAGAGCCTGCATGTCGCAACTAAGACCCAGCACAGTCAAATAAATACAAAACTTAACAACAGCAGCAAAAAAGTGACTTAGATTCTCGACCACGAAATGACTGTGAGGAATAAAAGTGTCAGAAAACTCTCATGGCATAAAGTCTAGATTTCTTTGGCCTACACGTATTATATTCGGTTTTTAAAATCTGAAGTTTTCAACACGGCACGAATTCACCCTGGTAATTCCCACTGCTATTCCTTCATTCAAAACCAAACCCAAACAAACCATGCTCATTACAAACGGTTTTATTGTGTCATGGAATGTTCAAACAAAATGACATTAAGTATATTGACACTCAGTTAAAACATTAACCCCAGTGAAACTCCTGATGTGCTAACTCAACTGAGCCCACCCACACCTTCCTGGGAAAAGCTGGGTCACCTGCTCTACCTTGTCCAGATCCTCACCCACCACGTGCTCTGGGGGCCAGCTTCAGCACCAGGAGTGCAACTTCAGTGCAGACACTTGCTCAATCACGGACGTTCTGTTTCCTCCCTCTGGGTCATCTCAGTCTTAGCACATGGGATCTTTGTATTCTGTGTGCTGAACTCCCTGAGGACTTTCCCGGGTAAGCACTCTGCTAAACTAACCCTCTTATTAAGGCTGACTCTGGGCAAAATATCTAGAGGAGTGGAGGTGGTCTTCTAAGCAACCCGGTACCCCCAGAATAGTTAATCACTCTTGTTCTTGCTTCCAGTCCAAGGTGCTTAAGCTCTTCTTGCTTTTTAATGATCCTTTCTCTCAAAGTTCCTAACCCTTTGTGAGACTGGTTAAAAAATCACAGAAAGGGACTTCCCTGGTGGTGCCGTGGTTAAAAATCCGCCTGCTAAGGCAGGCGACACAGGTTCGATGCCTAGTCCAGGGAGATTGCACATGCTCTGGGGCAGCTAAGCCTGTGTGCCGCAACTCCTGAGTCCACGCGCATGCGCCAGGACCCACACTTCCCGACAAGAGAAGCCACCGCAAGAAGAAGCCGAGCCCTGCAACGAGAGAGGAGCCCCTGCTCACCGAAACTAGAGAATGCCTGTGTACAGCCATGAAGAGGAATGAATAAGACAAATAAAACTCTTAAAAATAAATAAATAAAAATCACAGGGAAGAGTTGCAACAGCTTGAATGAGGTCAACCAGTAGAGATGTCTGGGGCTTCTCCCTCTGCCTTAAGGAAGCTCAACTCAACCTGGGGTGGGGAAGAGGCGGAGCCAATGTCAACCTTATAAACCCAGAAATCACCTGGGAAGCCAGGACACAACCTCTCACCAGGGTCACAATCAATCAGGGTGAACTTTGGAGAAGCCTGATGAACTTGTGTAGGTTTCAGGCTCCTCAGTGAATATCCACAAGGTGTAGCTGAGATCAGAGTGTCTCAGACTCCTCACGGCAGGGGCTGAGGCGCCACTGGGCTAGTGAGATAGATAGTGAATGAGAGATCTCTTCTCCCATCTCTCCATCCATTTCACTTGCCAAAACTGGGCGACTTTTAAGTTCCTTTCCAGATGTAACATTCTATTGTTCTGAGACGCTATTTCCCAGTGAAATAGATGGCTGTCTCCTCTTAGGGTTGCTTCCCCAACCCTTGCTGATCCGAAGACTGCTAACAGGCTGACACCTCCTCCCCAGAGGCCCGGGACTCTAAGTCTGTCCCTGCTGAGTGACTGGGAAGCTGCCTCATTCTCTGCACATCCTGCATGAGACGGGTCCCTTGACATCCCTACCAAGTGCCTCTGCAAACCGAGCCGGATGCAGACAGCTGGCGTCTGGGCAGAACAGCCATTTCAAGTAGCAGAACCCAGGCTGGGCCCCTCATGGCATTGCCTGGTTTGTGATGGAATTAAAGATGTTTGCCTTTTAGCTATGGCCCCAGAATGTTCCAGGTCCATGAGAAGATCATGTGAAACTGGCGAGGGTTGGACATAACCTGATAGGAATAGGTGTTCTCGAGTCTGAAGCCTTGGGGTCAGAAAGCCCTGGGTTCATAGTTTTGATGCCCTTTGTTCCAGCCCCAAGGCCTTGATCCCATGACTTCATCTCTCTGAACCTCAACTTTTTCATAGGTTAATTGGGCAATCTGATAGTTTGGTGGAGTGACTGGCACTCTAAAATGTTCTTATTTGTTATTACTGCTCCCACATTGTATTAATACCACATCAATCCCTGGCCTGCCTTAAAATGTGATGAATAAAATAAGCCAAAAAAGTTAAGGGGCTCGAAGTTACCTAGCTGTGTGGTTGGGATACCCACTGTTTAAGATAGCAAATCAAGGGACTTCGCTGGTGGTCCAGTGATTAAGAATCTGCTTTGCAATGTAGGGGATGCAGGTTCGATCTCTAGTGAGGGAAGATCCCACATGCTGTGGGGCAACTAAAACTGTGGGCCTACAACTACTGAGTCCTTGCACTCTGAAGTGCATGAGCCAAACTGGAGACTCCGAGTGCTGCAATGAAATATTCTGCATGCTGCAACTAAGACCCAATGCAGCCAAATAAATAAAAAGATAGCAAATCAATTCTCTATCTACAAGGGCTTCTCTGCTTAAATTCCCAGGCTCCCCATAACACATGGCACAGATTCAAATGCTATTCCCAGCGCCCTGATTCACTCTTTGTGCCTGGAAGCTGGAAAGTCTGTATATTGTTCAGAAGGTCAAGGCCAACAATTCCCCAAATCCCCCACCCTCCTCTGTCTAAGTCCCATGGACAGAGGAACCTGGCCCATTAAGAGTTCCTTCAAGTTGATTCACATGCAGAGCTCCTTGGCTCCTACCTGAGCTGAGAAAAGACAAGATCAAGAATTCCCTGGACCCTGCCCTCCCAGGACATAATACGAACCTGATGTGTGTGAACCTGTAGTGATCTGTGGTTCTCCAGAGTGCCAAAAGAGATGAAGGGATATCAGGGGTCACTTTTTTTTTTTTCCCAGCAAAAATTTTCTTTATGCTGGGAGACATTTCTTTGGACCAACACCTTCCTATTGTCCACAGAAACAATGGAATCCCAGAAATCTCTGAAAACAGTCCTCTCATTTCAATTAATGGCAACTTTATTTTCCCCAGTGGCTCAAATCCTGAATGCAAGCACCATATTCAGGGCCCACTTGTAATGTTACTCACTACAGGGCAGAACTGGCAGAAACAGGGTGCTTCCTGCAGTTCCCAGGGATTTGACATGACCAGTGACTCCCCCACTACCCACCCCCCCAATCCTATTCAGAGCTCCATGACAATATCATGACCTTCCAGAACTTGGTGCCCTGTGGTCTTTACGTGTTAAGCATACTATTAAACGAGTAAAACTTTATTATGCAAGGTCCAGGGGGAGGGGAGAATACATTGATCAATATGATAAGAGGTAACAGTTAAGCAGATGAAACACATGTGGAGGGAGAAGAAAGTGCATCAGTTTCACCCACCATGTGTCAGGCACCACTCAGGTCCTTTACAGGAAAGCACAGGAAGAAGAAGCAGCAAGAGCCTGGATCCAAAACCCAGCCGGCCCACATTCATATCCGCCCGCATGTGGGCACATGGTGCCCTGGAGGTAATTAGAGAACCTCCTCCACAGGACTCCATAAGGATGAAAGAAATTCATATACGCTGGTGCTTTCACTACAGAGCCTGGTGCCTACGCTTTCTCATTTCATCTCTCCATCTCATTTTGATCTTTATGAGGTGGGTGGAGTCCAAGTTTTACAGTTGGAGAAACTGCAGCACAGATAATGTATCTAGGGTCACAGGGGCAGTAAGTGGAGGTGTGGGGATTCAAACTCGGGCTCCAGTGATTCCAAGTCATTAGACAAACAACAGTGATTGATAGAGGTTGCACGAGAGAAGTGAGACAGCCTTTCAAAGGGGTGGATGGGCCAGGCTGTGGGGCCTCCAGAGTCAAGTCCAGGAGGGTGAGCAGGTTGTTTACATGTGGGTGTGGGAGTAGAAGGACACCTCACTGTGGAAGTTGATTATTTTCCTTTTTAATCAGGACAGAGCGCCCTGTAAACCTAGTGTACTAGCTGGTACCTTTAATGAGTATCTGGGGTTGTCTGTGTGTCACAACTACTCAAGCCTGAACAACAAGAGAAGCCTATCCACCACAGTGAGACAAAGCCTGTGTGCAGGAAAAAAGACCCACCATATCCATAAATGTATTTTTTTTTAAAGAGTATGCTTTAAAAAATAGAGTATCTGGGAAATAAGTGCATAAATACATCTCTTGCTCATGTGCTGGCAGATTGCATTCTTGATTTGTTACTTATACTGTGCTAAGTTGCTTCGGTTGTGTCTGACTCTTTGCAACCATATGGGCTGTAGCCTGCCAGGCTCCTCTGTCCATGGGATTCTCCAGGCAAGAATACTGGAGTGGGTTGCCATTTCCTCCTCCAGGGGATCTTCCTGACCCAGGGATCAAACTCGGGTCTCTTACATCTCCTGCTTTGGCAGTTGGGTTCTTTACCACTAGTGCTACTTACTCTACCCCAAACATAGTGGGCACCCAATAAATGGTTACAGTTACTCATACTTTTCACCATATACTGGCCTGAGCTTAAATTTACATATATTATCCAGTGTGCCCTAAAGTTTGTCCTCATATATTTAGATGTTCCTTAAAATAATTTAAAGGGTGCCAGAGTTAAAGATTACTAGAAAGGTCCTTCAGAGGAACAGGCTTCCAAACAACTATAAGACAGGTGGTCTCCCCTTGTCCCACTTGCCAATTAAACAATCCCCAAGGAGAAGGCAATGGCACCCCACTCCAATACCCTTGCCTGGAAAATCCCATGGGCGGAGGAGCCTGGAAAGCTGTAGTCCATGGGGTCGCTAAGAGTCGGACACTACTGAGTGACTTCACTTCCACTTTTCACTTTCACACACTGGAGAAGGAAATGGCAACCCACCAGTATTCTTGCCTGGAGAATCCCAGAGACGGAGGAGCCTGGTGGGCTGGCGTCTATGGGGTCGCACAGAGTCGGACACGACTGAAGTGACTTAGCAGTAGCAGTAGCAGAGTTAAAGAAAATGTTGTTCACTCCATTCCTTTATGGGAAATTTTCTGATGTATATAAACATTATAAAGGCTCTGAGAAATTCAACACTAAAGAAACTTGCTATTTTTAATTTAGGGCTTCTTAAACCTAATTGGCCACAGAACCCTTTCCTATATAATAGAAGCTTTGGGGAATATTGAAAATGCTCAATTAAATTTTGACTTGCCTGCAAGAAGGAAATAATTATTCCTACTTCCCAGATGAGAAAATAGAAACTCAGCTGGTGGGTGGCAGGACCACCAACAGAAGCCCAAGTCTGTTTCCAAAATAAGAACACTCAAATTTCCAAAACACCGCTCTGGAAGAGCTACCATCCCAGACATCATGTTCTTTTTTGCTTTTCATTTCTTAAGTCTATGTGCTGTGCTTAATCTCTCAGTCCTGTCTGACTCTTTGTGACCCATGAGTTGCAGCCTGCCAGGCTCTTCTGTCCATGGGGATTCCCTAAGCAAGAATACTGGAGTGGGTTGCCATGCCCTCCTCCAGGTGACCTTCCCAACTCAGAGCTCGAACCCCAGTCTCCCACATGGCAGACAGATTCTTTACTGTCTGAGCCACCAGGGAAGCCCAAGAATACTGGAGCGGGTGGCCTATCCCTTCTCCAGGGGATCTTCCAGACCCAGGAGTCAAACAGGGACTTCTGCATTGCCGACAGATTCTTTACCAGCTAAGCTACCAGGGAAGCCCAAATATTAGAAATCAGTGACTTGGCCAAAATCTCAGAGCTGGTTAGAAGTGGAAAAGAGACTAGGTCTAATTTCACTAACTTTTCAAAAACCTATAAAGATAGAAATAAGCCGTATCATTGTCGTGGATGTTGATACCCTGCCTGAGCTAAGACCTGGACCAGCAGCTGACATGCCGGCACTCAGGGTTAGTTTCAGGAATGGAACTGGGAGATCCTGTTCTTTCAGAGCTCAACAACCCAAGCGATCTCAGTCCATTCATCTTGGCAACTAGCTGCTCACACCTCACTGGACTGATGAAAAAAAAAAAAAAAACAAAACCTGGTCACTTGGCAATAGAATCACTCCCACTGAGACAACTGTTCTGCATTTTTCCATAAGAAAAAACAGTGAAGGCCAATGCGCTTTAGGACAGGAACTCACTCACAGCCACACTCTCTCCATCAACACCTTCCTCCAGCATTACCCTGGCACATCTGAGTGTGGACGGTAGCTTCCCCCAGGCTTGCCAAGATCCCCTTATGCAGCCCCCACATTGCCCTGCCTGGCAGCAGCATCTGAAGCAAAGGTGCGTCCTGGCCGCGTGACACAGCCTGTTCCTGGGTGTGTTCCTTCGTGACAGTCTGTTCCTTCACGAGGGTGAAGGAGAGAGGCTGAGCCTGGTTCTCAGCCAGCAGCCCCTGCTTCCAGCCCCTCTGTGAGATCACGTTTCACAAGACATGAAGGTTGATCAGGCAGCCCTTGTCAAGAGCAAGCAGGATGAGGATCTGTAGACTGCTAAGAGTGAAGACCGGCATCTTGCCCTAGAAATAAGCATCAGGCCAAGACAGTTTGGGGGCTTCCCTGGCAGCTCAGATGGTAAAGAATCTGCCTGCAATACCGGAGACCTGGGTTTGATCCCTGGGTTGGGAAGACCCCCTGGAGAAGGGAATGGCAATCCACTCCAGTATTCTTGTCTGGAGAATCCCATGGACAAAGGAGCCTGGCAAGCTACAGTCTATAGTATTGCAAAGAGTCAGACACGACCGAGAGAATTTTACTTTCATTTTCAAGACAACTTAATTACTGTTGAGGAGACTCATGGCAGGGCAGAAAGCAGGACACAAAGACGAGGAAAAGGGAGAAAATGAGAGTTTGCACAATATATTTCCCTAAAGGTGTTTTCTAGTTGAGTTTCCTCCATAGGATTTACCACACTCCCCTGACTTCTTATATTTACGTAACATCTTTAAAAGCAAAGCAGAAGATTCAAAAGAACAGTGACATTTTTTCCCCCTGATTTATGTTAACGCAATAAAAAATGTATTCACCACTTCCAGTGTGCCAGGCTCTGTGCTAGGCACTGTGAGACAGTGTCAGCATGGAGTTAATAAGATCAAGGAAGTAGGATGGGACTGACTGTGGTTTTGAAACTGTATCCTGCAGGTGTTACAATGGTATCTGAGGAGCTGCAAAGGGGTGTGCCGTGGTGACAGGCTGAGAAATAGGGTTCTTTCTGGCTCAGCCACCCTCTCCTTCATTCATCCCCTCCCTGCCAAATCAGGCAGCTCTACTTTGATCTGTTCTCTATGTTTCTTGGCAGGGAGAGCTGTTGGGAGACTTCGTTTCCTGATGCTGACAAACCCTTGGGAGGCTGTGAAGGTCCTTTCTGCAGGAGCGGTCCAGGAACCTGACTCCTACTAAGCATGCAAAGACAGATGCCAATAATGATGGCCCTAATGGGTTCTGGCAGAGAAGATGCACTTATGGTTCATTGTTTGCTGAGAGCTCTAAATAAGCTCAAGCTCTGGCTGGCCAGGCCTGTGCCTCAAGCATCTACTTGTTCGTAAACAGTTTGCTGTGGCAGCTGTCAGGATAAGCGCCAGGGCATCTTGAGATTTGGATGCTTCTGGTGTCAATCATCTAGGGAAGGTGCCCCTGGGCCTAGAAAGGTTTTCAACCTTGCAAGCTCCAGACACCTAACTGATGTACAGATGGGCCCAAGACGAACACGGACAGTCCATCCAGCTGCTGCAATTCCTTAGGCATGTGATGGCCATGTGTGGGAGGCAGCACATAGCAGGCGCTGGGGGTGCAAGAATGTACTCAAAGTTCAAGTCCTGGGCCTACTGCTGCCTCATTTGTGATCTGGAGCAGGTGACTTCTCGCTTTAAGCCTGTATTTTCTCAACCATAATTCAGGGGGCAGTGACTGTTCCCATCTCATGGGACTGAGGCATTGAATTATCCATATAAAGTGATAACACAGTAACTAAGTGCCCGATAGGGCTTCCTACATGGCGCCAGTGGTAAAGAACCTGCCTGCCCATGAAGGAGACATCAGAGACTCGGATTTGATCCCTGGGTGGGGAAGATCCCCTGGAGGAGGGCATGCAACCCACCCTGGTATTCTTGCTTAGAGAATTCCATGGACAGAGGAGCCTGGGAGGCTACAAGTTCCATGGGGTGCAAAGAATTGGGCACGACTGAAGTGACTTAGCAAGCAAGTACCTGATACTTCTTGGCCATTTTTAGTATTATTATCAATATTAGTGACACCTCTGAGAGGATCCGCTTAACAAAGTCCAAGGAAATGTCCCTTCACCACCAGAACTGGATGGACTGGATTTGGAACCAAAGCTCATGAAAATGAACACAAGAGCAGGCTGAAGCAACTATTGTGCTGATGGCAATTTTCTATTTTCACAAGAACAGCATGAATTTTTTTTTTATTGGATCATAAGATGCATCAATGCAAGAAACTTCTCTCCTTGGAGAAATTCACCAGATGGAAGCTCTTGCCCAAGGAATTTCAGAATCTATCAATGTAGCGCAAATGGGGTCAGGTATAACCCTGTATCAACTGTCATCACATTCTTGACAGCCCTGAAGGCCCAGTCAGCCTGAGTTTCACTGATATTTCATTAGCTACAGGAACTGCATTTCAGAACATGTTTTGGAGGGAAATGTCATGAGCTTATCTCCCCAGGGGCCAAGGCAGCATTGAATGAATCAGCTCGTCGTGTCTCGTCGTCCATCCTTCATCTAAGCACAGTTCCCTCTGCAACTGATCTGCTCCTGGAGGAGTTTGGGGAAAGAGTATGAGCATTCCACCCTCCTAAATCACAAAAACTAGGCACACCTGTAATTTCACAGCTGCCTGCGGTTGCCACAGCGATGGAAATGTTTTCATTGGCTTCTCTACGCAACTTGAAAATAGCAACAAAAAGTGGCAGGGTTGCTTCTGGGTACCAAAAATAAGAGTTACAAGTCTGTGAAAATGAATCCCTGTGACTGAATGAAATTGGTGGCCTAAAAGTGTGCTTGCTAAGAACACTGAAGTTAGATGCCTCCTTTAAACAGAATGAAAGGGGGTAAATGGATGAATAAGTCAATGATTGTTTATTTATTTATTACTTACAACGATTTATCATGAGTGGAAATCACAATTTCTCAAATATCTTAAACTTGTGGGAATTTTCTACTGAAAAGATATTATAAATTTAGACATATAATTAATTCTGAAGATTAAAGGTGATGCATCTTAGCAGGCAGAGCATTTTACACCCACCCTATTCTCTCCCATCAGAATCCTCCCCTTCACCATCCTTTGGAAAAACAGTAAAGTTATGAGGTTGGACATGGGGGTGGGAGGAGGGGTGGGTGGTTAGAGTTCCTGGATCTGAATCCAGCTGTTACTTAACTATTGTGTGATCTTGGCTAAGTCTCTACACCGCAGTTTCCTCATCTGTATAATGGGAATGATAATAATGCTACCAAAGTCACAACGCTGCTGTGAGGATTAAATGAGTCAACATTTTTGAAGTGTTTAGATCTATGTCTATGGCATATATATGTTAGCAGCAGCTATTACCATTAGATTTATCATTATCATAATTTTCATCAGACTCTCCCATGCTTCCTCCTACAGGCTGCCCATCAACATTAACAGGAATACTTTAAGCCTCAGATCATTCTCCAGAAGATGACTATAGCACCTGCTTAATCAATGACCATATTAACATTTCAGATTGACTGAAAGTCACCTTGAAAGACAGTGAGTTCTAAGAGGCTGGGATAGAAAAAGGTATAGTCAGTGGGGAATACGGGCTTCCCAGGTAGCACTAGTGGCAAAAAAAAAAAAAAAACAACCACCTGCCAGGGCAGGAGATGTAAGAGACACAGGTTCGATCCCTGGGCCAGGAAAATCCCCTGGAGGAGGGCATGACAACCCACTCCAGTGTTCTTGCCTGAAAAATTCCATGGACAGAGGAGCCGGGGGGGGTTATAGCTCCGTGGGGTCACAAAGAATTGGACACAACTGAAGCGGCTTAGCAATGGGGAATACAGTTTGTCCTGTGGCAAAAGGTACCACAATGGGGTTAATATTTTGAAGAATATGCCCTCTAAGGGCTGCTGCTGCTGCTGCTGCTAAGTCGCTTCAGTCGTGTCCGACTCTGTGCGACCCCATAGACAGGAGCCCAACAGGCTCCCCTGTCCCTGGGATTCTCCAGGCAAGAACACTGGAGGGGGTTGCCATTTCCTTCTCCATTGTGTGAAAGCGAAAAGTGAAAGTGAAGTCGCTCAGTCGCATCCGACTTCTAGCGACCCCATGGACTGCAGCCTACCAGGCTCCTCCATCCATGGGATTTTCTAGGCAAGAGTACTGGAGTGGGGTGCCATTGCCTTCTCCGCCCTCTAAGGGCAGTGCTTCTTAACTGGAGGTGATTTTTCACCTCACAGGACATCTGGCAATGTCCGGAGGCATTTTGGGTTGTCATCACTGGGGGAGGCCAGAGATGCTGATAAACACCCTAACACTGCCCCAGCAAAAAATGATCCAACTCAAATGTCAATAGTTGCCAAAGAAACCCTGTGTTAAGGCAAATCTGGGGTAGACTGGAAGCTTCCACTTCGATTGGATACAGTATTAACCTTCAGCTACCCCAAAACGAATCTAGTTTACAAATTTACCTGATCTAGTTCACAGTGGCTTCCAGGGGATGCTACTCCTACAGTGCAGGAGCAATTTATTGCCGAGCACTCCTGGTTCATGCACAGAGAAGACGGAGGAGTGGGCTGGGTCCCTAGGCACCCATAGAGTTTTCATTTTAGCACTGACTAGAAGGCTGTTACCTTCAGTACTTTCAGTTCAAGCATCGGAGCATCTGCACATGCTAGGTTCTGAGCCTTCGGAGTGGTTCTTCTCCAAATTTAGCATGTCTAAAGCATGTCCAGTGAGCTCCTTTCCTCTCCTTCCAAACACGCTCCTGCCTCAATCTTACCCATTTCAGCAAATGTCTTGGCTGGCCAGAAACCCAAGCAGGACTCACCACTTCTCCTTCCCTCACCCATCTGCTGCCACCTCTACATAGATCCTTTTAATCTCTTATCTTTTTTTATTTTTTAACATGAATCATTTTTAAGTCTTTATTGAGTCTGTTACAATACTGCTTCCATTTCATGTTTTGGTTTTTTGGCTGTGAGGCGTGCGGGATCTTACCTCCCTGACCAGGGATCAAACTCGCAGCCCCTGCACTGGAAGGTGAAGTCTTAACCACTGGGCCCCCAGGGAAGTCCCCCTAGACAGATCTTGAGTGCTTCCTCCCCTCTCGACTGCCACTGCCCTTGCCTGACCCCTGTGAATAACTGTCTCCATGGCCTCCTCATATCCATTTTTGACAATTTCTAATCAATCCTCCATACAATGGTCTGAGTAATCATTCAAAAAATAATAATTACAGCCTAAGATTCTTGATACCCTTTGATAGCTTACCACTAATGCTTCAAATAAAATTCAAAACCCTGACCATGGCTTGAAGAAGCCTTATAGGAGGGATTCTCAAAGAGTGGTCCCCAGGCCAGCAGCATCGGCACCTGGAACCTGTTCAGAAATGCACATTCCCGGGTGCCACCCCCAGACCTACTAGATCAGAAACTCTGGGGGTGGAGCCCTGAAATCAGAGTTTTAACAAGCTCTCTCTGGGTAACTGGAGTTTGAGAACCAGCGCTCTATGTGATCGGCTCCCGCCTACCTCTCCCACCTCAACTTGTTCGCTTTACTTCCTGATTATACTCCATCAAGCCCCTTGTCAATTCCTTGACAGTGTCAAGATCTTTTCTACCTCAGGTCCTGCTCCTGCTGCCTGGCACACACATGTCCCATCCCTCTTTCCATAACTCCTTCTTAGATATTTCCCCTGACCACTCTTTGTAGTGAAGAGTTCTGTTTCCGCCTTTAATTCTCTGTAGCTAGGATCTGAAGGTTTTCTTCCCAGCACTCTGGTTGTTTTTTACCTTTATTTTCTGGTTTACTTGTTTTTATCTGGTTCCTTCACTAGTCTGAAGCCTCCCAGGGCATGTCTGCCTTCGCTTGTTAATATACACACAATGGACACTGCAGTGCTTGGTACACAGGAGACGATCAATACATTAAGGACTTGAATGCATTATCACTCTTAAGGTCCTTCTCGCGGGGCTGTTGTTGCATTTAATCACTCAGTCATGTCCAACTCTTTGCGACCCCGTAGACCGTAGCCCACCAGGCTCCTCTGTCCATGGGATTTCCCAGGCAAGAATACTGGAGTGGCTTGCATTTCCTTCTCCAGGGATCTTTCTGACCTAGGGATTGAACTTTGTCTCCTGCATTGGCAGTTGAATTCTTTACCACTGAGCTACCTGGGAAGCCCTCCAGTAGAGTACTGGAAAAGGAAATAACATGGCATCTCTCCTCACTCCACTGTTTGAATGAGGCAGACGTGGCTATCTGGTCTCTACAGTCTTTCTCCCTTACACCTGGATGTGGTCTCAGAACTTTTCATGACCCTTCACTCTAAGCACCCACTAAGGGAAAAAAATCAAAGTTGTTACTTGCAGTGGAAGTGGAAGAGAAAAGTGTATTACTTCTCTAAATAATATTTCAAATAATTTAATCACTGGTACTATGTATGTGCCAGACACTGTGCTATTTCATAAGCATTATCTAAGTCACATGAACACTATGTAGAATAATCATTATTCCCACTTACACATGCTAAAATTGAGATGCAAGATAATGTCTTATGCCCAAGTTCCCACAGTAGGTGGTAAAGAGGGGCTTTAAACTCAGGACAGTCTGACTGCGACGCCTGGAGTCATTGCTGGATCCTGAAACTGTCGTTGTTTGGTCACTAGGTTGAGTCCGACTCTGCGACCCCATGGACTGTAGCCCACCGGGCTCCTTTGTCCATGGAATGCTCCAGGCAAGAAGACTGGAGTGGGAGCACAGTATATGGTTCAGGGCATGATACACCATACAGAACTGAGGGCGAGCACTGCACCGGGGTCAAGACAAAGGTGTCGAAGGGAGTCCAGGAGGAGTTCTGAGGCATGAGTTGAACGCTCCACTTTGTGGAAAACAAAGAAGCAGGGCAGCAGAGACTCATCCTGTATTCACACCTGCTTCTTTCCTAGAAGAGGTCTGAACTGGGAGGAAGAGAGCTCTGGGGACACATGATCAGTTCACAGCAAGACAAGTGGTTGAGTGTGTTCTATTCAAAGCCACTCTGCAATCTGCTCTCATCTCAGCCGATTCTTTAACAGTGATCTTTTTCAACTCTTGACAGGACACGTGCTCTCGAGAAAGCGTATTTGAATACATATATGCTGGGGTATGGTGGGGAGCGCTAATGACTTCTCCTGGGGAAGGGGGCAGGGCTTTTTTAGCTACAATTGAGCCCCAGCTCATCTGACTCATCTCTCCTGGGCCAGTAATCCCTTCATGTAACGAACTACGTTATTGGAAGCAGGCTGTTCATATGAAAACAGGGATGGCAGAAAAACATTTGGAAACCATAAATTATTAAAGTGTTTTAATAAAAGTAAGTTTATACTAAGTATCTTCTCTGAGTGTAATCAAAAAAAAAAAGTTTCTCAGCTGATTTGCACGGAAGAAAAATCTGTAGAGAAGTGGAATTTAAAGCTTAGTTCCATGGTAAGTGATGGATGTCACATACAGGATGGAGATTTTCCACTGGGCCCAGGATTCAACTTGGACATATCATATGTTTAGTTAGGCATAAAAGTGATTTCAAATTTAGGAAATGAGTCTCTTTAAAAAAAAAAAAGATTAATTTTACTTAAATTGATTTTGGAAGGAAGTGCTTGAAGCAAATCAGATGGTTCTTCTCCAACACTCTAATCAGAAATGAATGTAGAAATCTTCTATAACTCACAGTATTGGGCTTAACATGATGCCATATCTCGATGGAAAGAACAAAGAATTCTCAGTGCAGAGAAGAGATAATTTCATATGATCCAGTATCTTTCTATGAGAGTTCCTGAAAGTATTATTCCCAGATGAGCAGAGTTAGCATCCTCTCAAAGGCTGCTAAAAACCCAAATTTGGGGCCTGGCCAGCACTACTGATCAATCTCTCAGGGCTGGGCTCCAAAATCGGAAATTTTAATGTTTCCCAAAGAATTCTTAATAGAAACCATTTTTGGTAGAATCTGAACAACAGGAAGTATTCCCTTATCATATCTGGAGCAGGCAATCCTTGAACATCATCACAGCTTGATGAGCTACATAGGCCAGAACCACAGACTATAAGGAGTATCACAGGGTGCAAACAGAGGTGTTTAAAACACTTGCATGTTTTACCTTAAGGAAGCAAATTAGTGTAGCGAAACTTCTGGGTTTCAAAAATCCAGCAAAATTTTAAAAACTAGGCAAGGGGAATCCACATCAATGGTCTCCTTTATTTTATCAACAAGGCAATTTTAAAAGCCTCACCAGGACTTCCCTGGTGGTCCAGTGGTTAAGAATGCCTGCCATCCAGGGGACATGGGTTCGATCCCTGGTCTGGGAAGATCCCACATGTCATGAGGCAGCTGAGGCCGTGTGCCACAACTACTGAGGCCAAGCACTCTAGAGCCCGTGATCCACAACAAGAGAAGCCACCACCATGCGATGCCCGTGCATCACAAGGAAGAATAGCCCCTGCTCGCCAAAAACGAGAGATGCGTGCATCAGCAAAGGCGCAGCGCAGCCACAAATAAATCATTAAAAAGAAAGAATAAATAAAAAGCTTCACCAACGCAATAATTTCATAAAAGGCATTTTAAAAAAATTGTTTTATTTTTAAAAATTGTTTATTTTTGGCTGTGCTGGGTCTTCATTGCTGCACACGAGCTTTCTCTGTTGCAGCGAGGAGGGGCTGCTCTCCAGTTACAGCGCGGGGTCTCCTCATTTCAGTGGCTTCTCTTGCTGCAGTGCACCGGCCAAGTTGTTCCGTGACATGTGGGATCTTCCCAGTCAAGGGATCCAACCCACATGATTAGGCAGGTTGCATTCTTAACCACTGGACCACCAGGGAAGTCCCAGAAAAGGCATTTTTAACACCAAAAAGGAAATAAGCAGGAAAGGCGGAATCTCAGAACAAAGGACAGTCCTTTACATAGAATACATTTAGGAGTGAGTATGAGGCATTTGATGTGAGGTCTTTATTTTCCTCATTCTCCTTTTGTCACAGGAGCAGTGATACTGGCAAAGACATCTGGGAAGCTCTCGGGCAGTGGAGGCACCAGAGTTTCATAAAGACAAATATCAGTTCTAAGCTCTGCCCCTTGCTAGCTGTGTGATTTGGGTGTCACTTGCAAGACCAGTTTGTTTTAATCTGTGAAACAAGGATAAACGTCACTGTGATCATTACTGACCTAATCAGCCGTCACGCGGAAGGGACTCAAAGCTGTCCCCCTTCCTTAGTTTTCTCTTCTTATGGCTTTGCCAGCTACCACGGATTTTGCTGGATGTGAGATAAAAAGACTTGAGATAAAGACTTGCTTGAGATAAAAAGAAGGAAGAAGGGCTGCTTCACTAATTGTTCCCAGCTTTTATGTTCCATTTTTCTTTTTTAGCTTCTCTTGCTTTTGATAGGAGAAGGCAATGGCACCCCACTCCAGTACTCTTGCCTGGAAAATCCCATGGATGGAGGAGCCTGGAAGGCTGCAGTCCATGGGATTGCTGAGGGTGGAACATGACTGAGCGACTTCACTTTCACTTTTCACTTTCATGCATTGGAGAAGGAAACGGCAACCCACTCCAGTGTTCTTGCCTGGAGAATCCCAGGGACGGGGGAGCCTGGTGGGCTGCACCTATGGGGTTGCACAGAGTTGGACACGACTGAAGCGACTTAGTCTGAGCCTTGGTCTTGCTTTTGATTCTGACAGAAGTTCACTTTAGACAGATCCTCGGTACTTGATGGTTACCAATAATCTGAAACCGCAGTTCTCTGCCTAGTTTGTCACAAAATGCAAATAAATCCCTGCCAAACATCTTTGAATGGTCTTCTTGCTTTTTTCTGTTATGCCTGCTTAGGAGTAAAGTATTTCCCCAAAACAAATATAGGCTATGTGACTGTAAAACATGCAGAGCTGTGTGTATACATTTGTTTTTGTGTATGTGTGAGACAGAGAGAAAGAAGTGGAAGGTGAGAAGGAAGGCTGCTATGTTGCATGACTCCAGGATCCCAGTCACGACATATCCTATATAAATGATGTCCATTGCCAATCATATCCCAAGAGGTTGCACAAAATGATGGACCCAGACTGGGGGAGACACACAAATACTGTTTCATCAACAGCTCATACATAGCTCTCCAAAGAATTTAATAAAATGGTTTCATAGCTAACACTCTTTGAGTGCTTACCTGTCAAGCATGGTGCTAAGCACTTGATCTGCATTGTCACATTTTATCCCTCATGAGAACTCTACAATTATGACCTCCACTTTCTCTGTGAGGAAACTAAGCCTTAAGTGGTCTGTGGCCCACAATCACCCATTTAGCTAGCTCAATGGCAGAGGAAGACTTGGAGTTTCAGTCGAGTTCAGTCACTCAGTTGTGTCCAACTCTTTGCGACCCCATGAACTGCAGCACATCAGGCCTCCCTGTCCATCGCCAACTCCTGGAGTTCACCCAAACTCTTGTCCATCAAGTTGGTGATGCCATCCAGCCATCTCATCCTCTGTCATCCCCTTCTCCTCCTGCCCCCAATCCCTCCCAGCATCAGAGTCTTTTCCAATGAGTCAACTCTTCGCATGAGGTGGCCAAAATACTGGAGTTTCAGCTTTAGCATCATTACTTCCAAAGAACACCCAGGACTGATCTCCTTTAGAATGGACTGGTTGGAGCTCCTTGCAGTCCAAGGGACTCTCAAGAGTCTTCTCCAACACCACAGTTCAAAAGCATCAATTCTTTGGTGCTCAGCTTTCTTCACAGTCCGACTCTCACATCCATACATGACCACTGGAAAAACCATAGCCTGGACTAGACGGACCTTTGCTGGCAAAGTAATGTCTCTGCTTTTGAATATGCTATCTAGGTTTATGTCCGTGGAAATCCAGAGCCTAACCCCCAGGTCACTTTGCTAAACCACCTCTCCAGGTAGGAGAAAACAGAGAATGGAGATCTTGCTCTACACTTATAAATCTGAAAAGAGGGTTGCTTTCTCTTCTTTCTTTCCTCTTGAAAGGAAGCTGGAATCTAGAAGAATGGTACAGATGAATCTATTAGCAGGACAGGAATAGAGATACAGATGGAGGGAGAGAGGGTGGGACAATTGGGAGATTAGCACTGACATAGACACACAACCATAAAATAGCTGATGGGAAGTTGCTGCATAACACAGGGAGCTCAGCTCAGTGCTCTGGGATGACCTAGACGGGTGGGCTGGGGGGCG
>SJYT01074488.1:0-82169 GCA_006410635.1 Cephalophus harveyi | reverse complement strand
GTATAGTCCATGGGGGTCACAAAGAGTCAGACACGACTGAGCAACTTTCACAGGCTTCCCAGGTGGCAGTAGTGGTAAAGAACCCGCCTACCAGTGCAGGAGACAGAAGAGACACGGGTTGGATCCCTGGGTCAGGAAGATCCCCTGGAGGAGGGCATGGCAACCCACTGCAGTATTCTTGCCTGGAGAATCCCATGGACAGAGGAGCCTGGCAGGCTACAGTCCATGAAATTCTCCAGGCCAGAATACTAGAGTGGGTAGCCTCTCCCTTCTCCAGGGGATCTTCCCAGCCCAGGGATCGAACCAGGGTCTCCTGCATTGCAGGTGGATTCTTTACCAACTGAGCTATCAGGGAAGCCCATATGTATATATATACACACACTATCATATAAATAGATAGCTAGTGGGAAGCTGCTGCATAGCACAGAGAGCTCAGCTGGTGCTCTGTGGTGACCTAGAGGAGTGTGATGGGACGGGGGGGGGGGAGGGAGACTCAAGAGGTAGGGGATACATGTATACTTATGGCTGACTCACTTTGTCGTACAGCAGAAACTAATGCAACATGGTAAAGCAATTATCCTCCAATTAAAATTAAAAACAAAAAAGAGAGCTCACCAGCTCTGGCTTATGGCTTACCTCTATGAAACTAGAACACAAAAGCCTTTGGGAATAGCTCAATCCCCAAAACAATGATGTCTCTGTTTTCCATGCAAGGGGGCTCCCATACTTGAGCCTCTTGCAGAATAAGTTGGTCCCTGTATTTCCTAAAGGGATGACCTCTTTTTCTTCGAGAAGTAATCACTTCTGCCCTGCTGAACTGAACAGAGGGTGGTTCCCAATATCCTGTGGTCAAGCCTCCTCCCGGCCGTGCTGGTGCGGGTCATTTTGGAAGCGGCTCTCATCTGTCACAGTGCACAGCTCTGCTGAGACTCACTTTATGAGCTACCACCAAGAGCTAATAAAACATGTCAGGAAGTCTCTGGAAGCTGTAAAAACATCTCCAAAGGTCACTGCCGACACTCTGGACTTCAATGACTTACGAAAGGAAAAGAAAACAGAGGCAGAGGCTTAGAGTTCCAAGAGACGCAATGATCAACAGAAGTGGCCCCAATTGGACAGTAAAGGCCAATACCTCCAAGCTGTACCAGCCACTGAATAAACTCTGGCCAGAAAGCGTCTCAGTGAAAAGGTTCAAAGGACACAAAAGGGAGGTGGGGATGATGACAAGGAAAGGAAGCGTGACATCCCAGGCTTCATGTCATACGAGGGGGCTTTCTTTCTCTTGGTTATTTAGATTCAGAACAGTCACATTTATATTTCCTGCACCTCCAATAGAATCCTTTATAAGGAATGGTACAGGTGGCAGAAAAGTGATGAATTTTAGATTAACACTCAGCATATCAATGGATATGAGTTTCAGTAAACTCCAGGAGTTGGTGATGGATAGGGAGGCCTGGCGTGCTGCAGTCCATGGGGTTGCAAAGAGTCAGACATGACTGAGCGACTGAACTGAACTGAACTAGCATATCAGGCATTTTTCTTAACAAATGGATTTTTTTAAAAATTATAAAAGTAAACATTCTTTTAAAGGAAAAATAGTATAAATAAATAAAGGGGAAAGAGTCATGTCACCTTAAGTTTCACATTTCATGTTTTGGGGGCCATGCTTTGACACTTGGGGTGATTAAGAGTCAGTGGTTTCCCTAGGCTAAAAATATAAATAATCATTGAGCATTCCATTCACTGCTGATAAACAGGGGCAACCCAGAAGAGACAATCCTATTTTTATCCTGGCTTAGGAAATTTTAGACTGGAAATCTGAACGTGGTTTGGGGGAAAAAGGTCATCTGTGGAATTAGTAAGTCAGGATGTCATCTTGTGGAAGCTCAGCACAGAAAGGCCGCTGGCTGGTTGGTCTGCCCCAGAGCCGTTCCTGCTCCAGAATGGCAGCCAGCCCGCTCCTGTGCACAGACTGTGCGTGGCTGTCCTTAATAATTGATGGCAGGCTTCAATAGGAAGCGAACCTGAGTTGATTTCCTAAACATTACAACAGCTCAGTGAACTAGTTAATAACCAGAGATACCCAAGAGTGGAGCTGATCTTCCCCTTTTGTCTTACTCTGTCTTCTTTCTCCTCTTCTATTTGCTAAGGCAGGTAACACAGACTCGGAAAAGGAGTCCAGGCCTTTTAGGCAAACTGGGCAAAGCTGAACACGGCTCTGCCCTGCCTGTTCCCTAACTTTAGGCTGGTCCACTTACTCGTCTTAGGGGCATCTACACAATGCAGGTAACAATAGGACTAGCTTCAAAGAGCACTTGGAGGATTTTCTTACATATTTAATGTTTAATACTTGATGAGTTTGGAGATAAATATATTATGAACATACTACAAAACTATCACTATAATTAAGGCCATAAACTTATCCATCACTTCCAAAAATTTATTTTTTCACTTAAAATTTTTTTCCTTTGTGGTAAGATCACTTGGCTTAATATCTACCTTCTTAGCAAAATTTTAAGTATACAATACCATGTTGTTAACTATATAGGGCCTGTGTTGTCTGGAACTTACTTATCATGCATAACTGAAACTTTGTAGGTGGTACCGTGTCTTAAACATAAATGCATATAGTAAATAACACAGTGCTTTGCACATATAGTTGTTCAATAAATGATGACTATTATAATTCAAGATAAGGAAATCACAGTTTGACACTAAGTTTAATTATAGGGAATATTCATATGAAATGGAAATTTTTTCTTTAAAATAACTATTTCACTGTTTAATTTTCTTACTCGATTTCCAGGTTTCTTCATGGTATCCCCATATAATAATGATGACGATGATAAACATTTTTTAGGGCTTTTTAATGTATCAGGCACTGAATGAAGCACTTTATGTGTAACACGTCACTAATCTTCACATGCCCAGACACTGTTATCATACCCATTTCACAGATGAGGAAATTGCCTAAAGTTACGTAGATTGTAAGTGGCAGAGCCAGGCTTCAAAGCAGGCATTCTGGTGCCAGAGTATGTACACTTCACTGATACTCTGAGAGAGAAGGCAAAATAATGTGAGTGTATTGCAATAACCTGTGATTCTTCAAAGAGCACGTAGAGAATTAAAGGAGCTATGCCTTTAAAGCTCTCATCAAGAAGCTTGGCAGCCAGTGAGCAATCAATAAATGAGGGATTCATCTCACTGCATTGCAGAACTGGGAGTTCTTTGAGGACTGGTGCCTGGGCACCCAAGGTTGGGGGGAGGGGCCCAAAGAGGCTCAAGCAGAAATTAATTTGGTTAGATCTATTTCATTTTCATTTCCTGGTATACTCTCCCTATTTTTTTTTTTTTTTCTTCTCCAAAATAGTGAACCATGTTTTCCCTTGATTCAAACCGATGTATCACTGATAGCTGGTTGAAGTGTGCAATTCTCTCTCTATTTATTTGTTCTAGAAATATTTATCTTTCTTATACTATTTTTGAGAATCAGCATTCCTTTCTCTCCTCCTCTTTCCCTAGCTTTCCTCCCTGGGAGAACTGCTCTTCCCTCAGTTATTGGGGTTCTGGTGAGTCTGACAATCTGTTATCCCCCGCCACTCCATCCCTACCCACCCCAACCAACACACCTACAGAATCATCATTTGACAGTATACTAAGGTCTCTTGTTTTCTAATAAATCCTTTTTCCTGCTCTGGTTTGTCAGAGTCAGTTTCCCTTGACTGAATGATTGTGCAGCCTGTGGCATCTGTTTCCCTGACCAGGGATCAAACCCAGGCCCCCACATCGGGAGCACAGAGTCTTAGCCACTGGACCACCAGAGAAGTCACCAGAGTCAGCTTCTGTTGCTTGCAACTAAAGGGCCCTTGTTGTTCAATCACTCAGTTGTGTCCGACTCTTTGCAGCCCCATGGACTGCAGCATGCCAGTCTTCCCTGTCCTTCACCATCTCCCGGAGCTTGCTCAGATTCATGGCCATTGAGTCGGTGATGCCCTAACTGATAGCTATCTTGTTTTTCCTACCTTTCTACTCAGGTATCCTTTCTACTTCATGGATGGTTTCCCATATGTCTCCTTGTCTATCTGCCACCAAACTTAGCTCCTTCTGCACTAAACATGGCAGCATTTAATCCATTCTGTGATAAGGAGGGCATCACCCCTCTTCTAAGTCCAGCCTTCCTCCTAACTAGCATAGTGTCTCCATGAAATTCAGCAAATCTAATTTTTTTTCTTGGCTTAAAATATTAATGTTAGCATGCTCAGTGCCCTAAGACTCACTTATCATCATCTTAGAATGGTAAGGCATGAGGAGAAGTAGCGGCCATCTGCTCTATTCACTTTACATAGTAGGGAAAGAAGGAGAGATTTGTAATGACTTGTGCAAGACCAAACTGCCAGATAGAGGAAAGATTAGAAGGCAATCTCCCAATACTTGGTAAGGTACTATTGTCATTTCATTGGGCAACTTATAAAGAATTACTATTTTGGGTTCAATCCAAACAAACTTTCTTTGTGAAGTAGAAAAGGCCTTTGTCACAGCACAATGATATCTACAAGAGAGTCTCATAATAAGGACATCTAAGAATGGTTCAAATAGGAGGAAGTTGGAGAAGAAAGGAATGCAGGAAGAAGGGCGAGGGGGTGTTAAAGAAAAATGCCTGAGAAGATTTCTTCCACTAGGAGGTGTAGGACCCTCCAAAAAGGAGTCATTCCAAGTTGCCTGCCAGCCCACACATTGTGAACATTTATGTGCAGTGAGCTGTTTTAAATTTGAGGGTTCTTCACACACACAAAAATAAGCATTGCATAATGGGTCTAAAGCAGTGAGCCAATAAGAGTTCTTTATGTCAAATTAATATACGAAACTATTTAATTTTATTTTATATCCATGGAACAAATAAGCAGAGTCTCCTAAAACTCCCTGGATGATTAAGTGAAGGATATGGGAAGGGATACAGGATATACACAGGCTTTAGAAATGCTTTCCATAATACATGCATGGTTGTCCAAAATTTTTGTTAGGTAACACTACAGAAAAGTCATTGTATGAACTCTGAAGTGTGAACACTGAGGGCACATGGAAATGATAGGTATCTTTAAATTTCTATGATCTAAAAACTTGCTCTGTTGCAGATATTTTCCAGACAGAAGTTTGATCACCATAGCATCTAGAGTGTTAATCAGCCTAAAAATGAATGAAATTAGATCTGCACCCTTGACTTCAACCACAAAATTAAATGTACAAGACAGTCGTAATAGACAAAAGGTAGGGCAGATATAACTTTCTGAATTTTTTATCACAGGATCTAACTCAGAGAACTTTTACATTCAGGGCTCTGAGAGATTATGATTAACTATTAAACACATAAATCAAGGGCTGGCTGTCAAAGACATGCCTCACATGTCACCAGGCAAACAGCACCAACTGACCACAGTGCTCATTTCCACCTAGGCCAGAGTCCCAGAATCTGCTCAGCACAGAAGAGCAAACAGCCACAGCCAACAGGTAAACACAAAGAATCCCACTTAACCATTTCTCCATTAAACTATCCTGGTACTCAAGCCTGCTTATTCAATAGCTGGAATTTCCATAGTCTTGTTATTTAAGTAAGTTCATTAACTTACTAAATTTATTATGCAGTAAACTTATAATAAATAGAATTTACTAACTTTATAATCAATATACTACATTTATAATAAATTAACTAAATTTATAACAAATGAAATTTATAATAAGCCTACATCAGTTAAAAATGGTCTTAAAAATGTGCCAAATGCCTGGTGCATTCATTTCCTCTGATTCTCAAGAATATATAGCTGGGTTCTGAAGATCCCCAAACGCTTCAGTATCTACGCGAGCACTTTCCATAACATCCTACTCAATGCCACCTATTCAACTGAAGTAAGAATATCATCAAATAAGAGAGAGTAATTTTTTTTCACATTTTCCAGCTTAGAGATAGATTTCTTTTCCTCTGTTAAAGACATAGTCCCTGACCTTTTCAATTTCATAGTCTTTCCACAGTGAAAATAAATGCTGGGCTGGGTGAAGCACACGCTGGAATCAAGATTGCCAGGAGAAATATCAATAAACTCAGATAGGCAGATGACACCACCCTTAGGGCAGAAAGTGAAGAGAAACTGAAGAGCCTCTTGATGAAAGTGAAAGGGGAGAGTGAAAAAGCTGGTTTAAAACTCAGCATTCACATGGGGAGAAGAGGGTGAGATATATGTAAATAGTAACATGGAAACTTACATTACCACATGTAAAATAGCCAATGGGAATTTGCTATATGGCTCAGGAAACTCAAACAGGGGCTCTGTATCAACCTAGAGGGTGGGATGGGGAGGGAGATGGGAGGGAGGTTCAAACGGGAGGGGATATATGTATACCTATGGCTGATTCATGTTGAGGTTTGAGAGAACACAGCAAAATTCTGTAAAGCAATCATCCTTCAGTAAAAGATACATAAATCAAAAAAAAAAAAAAAGACACATCAAAGGAAAACACCCAAAGATGAAAAAGAAAACAAACCTCAATATTCAAAAAACTAAGATCATGGCATCCAGTCCCTTCACTTCATGGCAAATAGATGGGGAAACAATGGAAACAGTGACAGACTTTATTTTCTTGGGCTTCAAAATCACTGCAGATGGTGACTGCAGCCATGAAATTAAGACGCTTGCTCCTTGGAAGAAAAGCTATAACCAACCTAGACAGCATATTAAATAGCAGAGACTTTATTTTGCTGACAAAGGTCCATCTAGTCAAAGCTATGGCTTTTCCAATAGTCATGTATGGATGTGAGACTTGGACTAAAAAGCTGAGCGTCAAAGAATTGATGCTTTTGAACTGTGGTGTTGGAGAAGACTCTTGAGAGTCTCTTGAGCTGCAAGGAGATCAAACCAGTCAACCCAAAAGGAAATCAGTCCTGAATATTCATTGGAAGGACTGATGCTGAAGCTGAAACTCCAATACTCTAGCCACCTGAGGCAAAGAACTGACTCACTGGAAAAGACCCTGAAGCTGGGAAAGATTGAAGGCAGGAGGAAAAGGGGACGACAGAAGATGAGACAGTTGGATGGCATCACCAACTCAATGGACATGAGTTTGGGCAAGCTCTGAGAGTTGTTGATGGAAGCCTGGCGTGCTACAGTCCATGGGGTCACAAAGAGTCAGACATGACTGAGCAACTGAACTGAACTGAGGCCTAGGATGAGACACTATGATTATGAGTTTTATAGAATTACCCAGTTCCCCTCTCCACAAAAAAGGAGGTAAAGATTGATATATTAACAATATATCACTTAATTCAAGGCTTTTCTTCCATCGAACCATGGCACAATTAGATGCAATATATACATAGAAAGCAATAATCAAATAAATGAAAGTCAATAAAATTTTCACTGATTATTATGTAAAGCAATACATTCAGTTCAGGTCAGTTCAGTCACTCAGTCATGTCCGACTCTTTGCGACCCCATGAATTGCAGCACGCCAGGCCTCCCTGTCCATCACCAACTCCCGGAGTTCACTCAGACTCACGTCCATAGAGTCCGTGATGCCATCCAGCCATCTCATCCTCGGTCGTCCCCGTCTCCTCCTGCCCCCAATCCCTCCCAGCATCAGAGTCTTTTCCAATGAGTCAACTCTTCGCATGAGGTGGCCAAAGTCCTGGAGTTTCAGCTTTAGCATCATTCCTTCCAAAGAACACCCAGGGCTGATCTCCTTTAGAATGGACTGGCTGGATCTCCTTAACCAAGGAATAAACTAATAATGTCTCAATATTTTGAATTTTCATTAATTCTGAGTATTACCTCCCCTCCTTACTCTGATGAGTGTAAGTCTGTGAAATTTGATTACAATCTCTTTTTTTTATTAAAATACAATTTTTTAAAAGTTCATAGAACCCTCAGAAGAAAATAATAGTAACAATAATGGTAATAATAGAAGTCCCTCCTGAGATTGTTTTTATGACCAGGTATTTTGTAATTTATAATTGACAGTAATTCTCTCTGAGCAGGTAAGGACTTCCAAAACACGACAGTTAATAAGATTAACTTGCTCTTTTAGAGCAGATGAGACATTTTTCCCAGAAGATGTATTTTATACCAGAGTTTCTCGAACTCAGCGCCATTCACATTTAGGGCTGGATAATTGTAGCAATAAGCTGTTGTGTGCACTGTATAGGGCGCTTCGTAGAATCCATCCACCAAATGCCAGAACAGTTTCCCAGATGTGACTAGACACTGCTAACTGTCCCCTGGGGTTCAGAATCACTCCCAGATGAGAACTCCTGCTTTAGGCTATTCCTCTATTGCCTACTAACCTCTGCCTTTTTTTGATAGATGATCCAAAGATAAATTTTATGGCATCCCTCCTCTCGACTTGAAGATTACCTTTCTGGATTATCTGAGCATAAACTAAAGCAATTTTATATTTAATCACACAGCATCCCTGGGAGGAGTTGATGTGTTATCTTCAATTCACTGTTGAGAAACAGGATCCAAAGTCACACAATGAGACAGGGACATGAAGTGTCTCCTACAGTGTATATCCTCCCCACTAATATGGGCAGAGGGATCAGATCATCACCTCACCTATTGCTTTCTCTCCTTGGGGAGGTAAAAATTGCACGGGAGAATTTAATAGCTCAAAACAAGAACTAACAGCAGAATCAAGTCCTCGGTAATCTGGGGTAAGTTATCTAAGTTCTTGGGCTTCCCTGGTGGCTAAGATAGTAAAGAATCTTCCTGCAATGAAAGAGACTCAGGTTTGATCCCTGAGTCAGGAAGATCTCCTGGAGAAGGAAATGGCAACCCACTCCAGTACTCTTGCCTGGAGAATCCCATGGACAGAAGAGCCTGGCTGGCTACAGTCCATGGGGTCACAAAGAGTTGGACACGTCTGAGTGACTATCACACATGGTATCTAAGTTCTTAGAACCTCACTTTTTTCGCTCCTAGATAGTATCAACAAAAATAGTAAATCCTACTTCTCAAGGCTGTTGCCCAGAATTAAAGAAAATAGCCCACATAAAGCATTTAGGACAGACTCTAGTACACAGCTGTTGTGTATAACAAATACTAGCTCTTTCATTCCCTCTTTATGAGAAATGTCAAATCAAGGCCACCACATGGTCCAGTTTGGAAGCCATGATGGAGACTAGATGAGCTGGGCACAAGGGCACGTGTGGGCCTCACCTCCCCATGGATTCGGGTGAACGAGGAAGCTCAACATGTCTGAGAGGCAGAAGACATCTTTGAAGCCAAAATACTCACAGCCAAGCCTTTCTACAAATAAATCATTACATGTCACCAGATAATTTGATGACTTTTAGAATCATTGCGATCTAAATTAAGGAAAAGAGACATCTGTGACTGTTGGGGTAAATGATTCTAAAAGCACATAAAATTGCTCATATTTTCACTTCACCATCCCCATACCTTGACCCTAGTAGCTTGAACCATATGGAAATTGCTGATATTTGACTATTTTCTATCTGCAAATGGCACTTTCTTAGGAATCAGTCTAAATTTGGGGAGAAGGGGAGATAGACTCTTTCAAATACCTAAAATGTTAGGTCCTCAAGGAGAGTTAAAGAATTCATTCTTGGTTATGCCTAGAAAATTGTGAAGAAGCCAAGCCCACATGAGATGTATTTCTGTTATGGGTGAAATTTCTAATCTTCCCCAACTTCCTTTCATAAACCCAAGAGACTAATTCAGAGAACTTCCAAAAGGGTCTTCAGCAAAAGGGGCAGGTGCTTATTCCCAAACCCCAGCAGGGCTCTGAATTAATCGGAGGGAGCAGGGAGAACTCATCGGAAACTGCTACTAGGCTATGACATATAAGAGAAGGCAGGACAAGGGACAGCGTCACACAACACAAAATAGTAGATGGAAATGCAGTTCAGACCATTATGGGTTTGGGGTTAGAGCACTTCCCACCCCCAGCTCACCCCCACCGGTTGCCCACAAATGAGTAGAAAGTAGGATGAAAGTGATGGGAAGTAGGTTTAGAGCTCTAGGGAGATGGCTGAGGGAGGCCAGTCACTCGCTGGCTATTTCAGAGTATTGGATATGCCAATGGTACCTTGACTCATGTGGCCTGGAGACCCCTCCCATTATTACAAGTCTTGAGAACTGTCTGAACTGTTCCACCAGTCAGAAGGACAGAGTGATAGAAACTCAAATCTATATATCTATTCCATCCTAATCCCTTTCCCAAGCCTGAGATTTCCTCATCTGCCCACAGGTCTTCACCTTGATTTTGATTTCGTATCAGGATCTGAAATTGAATATGTCCCTAGATGAAATCATGCCCTCTTGCCCATTCCTGCTCCTGTATCATCTATCTTGATTAGTGCTATCACTACTGACTCCACCTCTAAAGATGAAAACTTGCAAATCTAGCTCCAGGTTCTTTTTCATTTTCCCTGTTGTTGTTTATTTGCTAAGTCGTGTCCAGTTCTTTGATACCCCATGGATTGCAGCACACTAGGCTTCCCTGTCTTTCACTATCTCCTGGAATTTGCTCAAATTCATGTCCATTGAGTTGGTGATGCTATCTAACCATCTCATCCTCTGCTGCCCCTTTCTTCTCCTGCCCTCAATTTTTCCCAGCATCAGGATCTTTTCCAACGAGTCGGCTCTTCATATCAGGTGGCCAAAGTATTGGAGCTTCAGCTTTAGCATCAGTCCTTCCAGTGAGTATTCAGGGTTGATTTCCTTTAGGATTGACTGGTTTGATCTTGCATTCTAAGGGACTCTCAGGAGTCTTCTCCAGCATCACAATTCAAAAGCATCAATTTTCCCCACATATTTAAAAAATTTTGCCTCCATTAAAAAATTCACTCCATCTGAGCTCAGGCCCAGCTGTTCCTCTGGATCCCAGAGCCGCCATCTTGGATCAGGTATTTGTTTCTCGCCTGGACAACTACAGCTACCTCCTGCCCCCCTTCCTGGTTCTTCATATTCCCTCACATCAGCACCTCTTCCAAACTGCCTTGAATCCTCCCTTCCAAAAATGAGCCTTAAAAACTTTACAGTGGTTGGACATTGTCCACAATGCATTTCCTTGGCTTTTAACTAAATGAGAATAATACATATAAATGACTGACTTTGTCTCTGGTAGAAAATAAATGAACGTGTGCTGTGTTGCTCAGTCATGTCCAGCTCTTTGCAGCTCCATGGACTGTAGCCCTCCAGGTTCCTCTGCCCATGGGATTCTCCAGGTAAGAATACTGGAGTGGGTTGCCATTTCCTCCTCCAGGGGATCTTCCTGACCCAAGGATTGAACCTGGGTCTCTCATGCCTCCTGCACTGGCAGGCAGATTCTTTACCACTAGCGCCACCCGGGAAGCTCTGAATAAATGACTAACACTTATAATAATTATGAACTACATCAAGGGTCCCCAGCCTCCAGTATCTAATGCCTGATGATCTGAGATGAGGCTGATGCAGTAATAATAGAAATAAAGTGCACACTAAATATAACGTGCTTGAATCATCCCAAAACCAACCCCAACCCCTCGTGCCCCCAGTCTATGGAAAAACTACCTTCCATGAAGCTGGTCCCTGGTACCAAAAAGGTTGGGGACCACTGAATTACATTGTCCATTACAGACACAGATATCCAAAATCTATCCCAACCTAACCTTATTCCCAAAACATTCTGCTGCTCACCCAAAACATTCATTTTCCCAACTGTACAGACTTCTCCTAGTTCCACGAACTCAACAGACCATTTTTCCACTCCCTGACTTTGCACATTCTGTTCCCACAGCCCAGAATGCCTGTCTACCCTCCTCCTGCCTTCCTGAAATGCCAAATAGTTACTCATCTTTCAAGACTCAGTTCAAAATTCACCTCCTAGATGAACCTTCTCCAAAATCCTCATGTGAAATTAGTTATTCCCTTTTCAGAGGAAAATCTTTGTGTCTCTGCTATAGTAGCCCCACACTGTAATCATACAGTATCTGCTTGCTGTTCTCTCCATGGCATCGTGAACACTGCAAGAATGGGTGCTGTGTTATTCAGCTTCATCTACCCAGGATCTGGCAGGGAGCCTGAGTTTGCAAAAGTCCATGGAAAGGGAGGGCCAGTGGTGTGAGTATAACGATGGCTCTTCTAGCGGCACAGTAAACATACTTAAAGGGGGCAGTTCTTCTTATACGTTTTCTATTCCCTCTTTCAGTGTTTCTTTAAGGATAGAATAACATGTAATATCTAGCTTAGCCTTCTGGAGACAGGGCAGATGTATCTGAGATCTAGAAGTCAGATTTCATGGGGGTCCTCTGTCCCCTTTAGCTGTGGAATAAATTATTTTACCTGCTTTGTGAACTTCTGGAAGTTCTCTTTCTGTTTGTTGTTGCTGCTGTTGTTGTTTGTTTTGGCCATATCCCATGGCATGCGGGATTTTAGTTCCCAACCAGGGATCAAAACTGTCCCCTGCATAGGAACCATAGAGTCTTAGCCACTGGACCGCCAGAGAAGTCCCTGAGAACTTGTGTTTTTGACCTGCCTGGTACAAGGAATGGAAACCTACCCAAGCTACTTAAGTCAGTGAGGGGTTTACCGTGTCACAGCAAGGTGCACAAAGGAAGGTGACGAAGCTCAGGGACGGACCTGTGCCAGTAATTGAAGGGCGGGGGCTGGTGCCCATCTCTCATGGGCCATGTGGTCTCACTTCTCGGTCTCACTGTATCCCTGGAGTCATTTTCTTTTTAGACTCCTGTGAGACTTGACGCCAGCTTCATTTGACATGCACATGAGCCCAAAACGGCCACCTTAGGCTGACCTCCCCGAGTTTTCAACTCAAGGACTCTGACTAACGGCTTTCCTCATTGCTATTAAATTCGTTAAACAAGGGGCCATTGGACTGAGGCGGCTATAACAACTCCGTAGCCTATGTAAGCAAACCAAAACCTAATCCTGAAATGCCTTAAGGTAAAGAAATCAAAACCTAAGGATGACCAGCCACAAAGAGCCAACAAGCTTTCCCAAATAAGGTCACCAGCAGGCTAGAGCCAGTCAAGGCACTACCTTGCTTTGATATGCCTCTCCTTTCCCCCCCGGCTCCTACTGGGGGAGTGCTTTTAGCCACTTTCAGCTTCGCATGGTCTGACTAGAATGATTTTTGGTCAAATAAACCCTTCCAATTTCTAGTACCTCAGTTTATCTTTTAAGAGCATGAAGTCATGAGAGAGAGCTCTAGCTGGCCCAGCTCTCCTTTTGGGTGGCACGCAAGTCACACAGGCTCAGGTCAGGTGTCCTTCCAGCTCCAATCCCCTGTGTCAAGGAGGGATGGGAATCACATGGGCAGATACCCTCTCATCTGGGGCGGTGAATAGGGATGAATGATCTGAGAAGGGTCACAGGCATTACAGCCACCTCCAAAGGTAGATATCCCCTGCCCTGCTCTTATTCTGCACCTTTCCGTCTCATCGGTCATCTCCTGTACCTCTCTCTGTCAGCTCATTGCTCTACTTGCAGCCACAGTGCCAGACAGAGACCATCTTGCTGCCAAACGCTAAATCCTCCTAACACGATAATGAGGAATTAAAACCATTAAAGGAACATCAAAGCAAGGAAAGAAAAACACACTGGTAAGCCAAAAGTTAAAAACACGTGGTGAATTTAGCACTCTATCTCATATCTGATAGCAGATTTTGAAACACAGCAACCACACAATGATTGCTAAACTTTATTCCATCCATTATTCCATGTAACATGTGGGCATTATGCTCTACCAACCTCTCCAATGGCCTGGTACACGATGTATAGATATTTCTGTACCATAAAGAACAGAACACAAAAACTAGAATCAGACAGAGTTCTCTTGCTTAGCATTTGTGACCGAGAGAAAATCATCTAACCTCTGGGGTCGGTATCTCCATCTATAAAATGGATATAATAAAACCTACTTTGCAGGTTTCTTTTGAACATTAATGTTCATGCCTATAAAGTACATCTTCCTATGCTTGATATATGGGCAACAATCAATAAACAGTGTTATGTTGAATCATATGATGTTGACATTTTGGTAGATCAAATCGATATTACATGCTTCCCCTATTGTGGGCTTCCCTGGTGGCTCAGATGGTAAAGAATAAGCTTACAGTGCAGGAGACCTGGGTTAGATCACTGGGTCAGGAGGATCCCCTGGAAAAGGGAATGGACTTTTCACTTTTCATAATTATTTTGCACTGGTATGTTTCCAACATTAAACTATGAGCTCCTTGAGAGTGTGGTCTCTGTCCATCTTGCTTCCCACATAAGAACTTGCCAGACAGTAGGTGTTTTACCTTCTTTTTCATATGAGTGAATACTGATAATGATGGTAAGGAAGATGATATTGAAGATATAGCTCTTCTGGACTGCCTCTATCTGGGACTATACAGTCCTTTATTCCATTGCCTGGGATACAGTAGGAACACAATAAATGTCTATTAAAGGAATGAATGAGTGAATCAGCAAATGATTTCAGGTTTAAATATATAAAGTCCAAAGAGACAATCAATGAAATCTGCTATGAAGCAGAGTATTGGTTGCTGTCATGATAAAACATTGAGTGGTTAGCCTTCATTTTCACCTTTCCAGCAGGCTCTTTGGAATGTGGACACTGTCCGCATTCACTTGGCCTCATGAGCCTCCCAGGCAGTGAGAGAGGCAAAATGCTGAGCTGCAGTCTGACAGACTAGGAAAATTTAGGACTGTCATGCATAGCTTCCAGAAGCCTGCTGGCTTTAGTCTGCCCAGAGTCAGCTGACAGTTCACAACTGTGCGATAAGCCATTGTGAATAGAGGGCGACCCCTGCGGCACACCCCCCACCCCCCACCACAGCCCCAGCCAAGGCACTCTGTATCGCTCATGCTAGTTAATGCAGTTTTGGTCCAAAGAACATGCTTAGTTGATTCCCCGAACCTCTCATCAAACATTTAATTTTCTCTAGAGGAGAACAAATTAGAAGAATAGTTCGGAAGAAAAACATTAAGATCTGGTATCTGGGCTTAGTGACAATCAAGAGAGTAAGAAAGAGCCGAACTGATCAAAAAGAAAGAAAGGTAGATAGGAAGGGAGGGAGAAAAGGAAGGAAGGGAAAAGAAAATAAAACTAGCTACAGTAAAAAAAAAAAAAAGGGCTTTACCCAGCCATACATCTGCCTTTAAAATGTCAAGTTATGTCACTGGATTTTAGAACGAAGTAACTTTTAGAAGAGGGGAGTGCTGTTTCTGGTTTGACAACAAATAAAGGAGGGGAAAAAAAACATAAAAGGTAGAATATAGTTACTATACATTTGGAAGAAAATCAGTCACTTTCATTTATTTAACCTTCAGGAAATCACAAATACGCAGGCATGGGGAGAAGGGAAGAAGGAAAGAGTGGTCCAGGTCTGCAAAGACAAGTACACCCACGGTATCTCGACGGTTCTCCAACACGCTTACTGCCTGGCCCGAGCTTTGTGTCGTCTGGCAGACGGGGGAAAGACTAAGTGCCTGGCATTTCACCATCCGAGTTGAGAAAACAGCCTAGAGCACCCGGGAACCCTGCCCAGAGAAGGCAGAGGGCTGCTGCCATTTCTCACGATTCAGGAGCTGGTCTTTTCAGCTCAAGCTACCGTTTACAGAAGCGTTACCACAGGTTTATAATGATGGGTTTTGTTTGGTTATAGAGAGGGTCTGAGTTGTCCATCAAAGGAAGAGGAAACAACTCCCTGAGAGGTGTGGAGTGACTCTCACACTCCCGGCTCGCTGGAATGCCAGTGGTCCCTGGACGCGGGCCAAGCCAGGCCCGGGAGGCCTGGAGAGCTCTGAGCTCCTGGAGGGCGGGAAGGCTGGTGTTCTGCCCTGCCTTTCCCTCTTCTTGGAGAAGTGCTGGGGTGGAGGAGCTGAGGAAACCTGCTCCTCCTGGGCCAGCTCTCCCCCTTGGCAGACTTCCTGCCTCTCCAGGTCACTTTCCCCTCCCTCACAGAGCATGAAACCAGAAGTGCTCAAGTGCCTGGCCCAGGAACCAACTTGGCAACGGGAATGTGGGGAAAGGCTCAAGACAGGGACTCAAGACACTGGGATTTGGGGGATGTTTATTTGCTCCCAATATTGCTTGCTCTCAGTTTCTTTCCTTGTCTTTTCTCTCATTTTTTGGCTTTGATTTTGAAACATGGGCTCTATATTCTTTGACAACCATTTGTATTTATCTCTGGCTCCAGGGCTCCAAGCCCTGGTCCTACCTGCCCTGGTTGGTATCATTGCTGAATCCTCACAGGCCTCCCAATGTCTACAGGCTGTTTCTTTCTTTCTTTCTTTTGAAAAAAAAAAAAAAAAAACCTTTTTATTTTGTATTGGAGTATAGCCAATTAACAGTGTCGTGAGAATTTCAGGTGGACAGCAAAGGGACCCAGCCATACATATACTCTAGAGGCTGTTTCTGGGCACTGAGCATGGTGCCTGAAACTCTAACAGTTCACCAGGGCCCCAGGGCATCCAGGCCATCTCTGGTTAGGGTTTACACAGCAGGCTTGGGTCTGAGCTTCTGAGAGAATGTGGTACGCACAGAGTAGGACCTGGTGACCACCTTCCCCATGAGAGCTGTTCAGAATAATACCGAGGTGACTCAGCCGCTGGCGTTAATACTTGCACCACCTTTGAAACATCCTAGCAGGCTTGAAGTTGATCAGACAAACTACACTGAGGGTGGAGGAGGGGTCAGGCAAAGTTATCCTCTTCTTAAGAGAAATCTGCTGATACTAGCCAGCATCCATTCATTAGACAAGAAACAGGAGGCAGAAAGCCTGCCTGAATTCCCAGGAATCTACATTTTACACCCAGATAGGAGATGCATTTTCTATCAACACCTGAGCAAAAGGGGAAATACCCAGCTTTCTCCTCTTTCAGCGTACTTCCTCGTGGACCTGGGACGTTAGGATTCCATTAGCATTTGGTTGCATGAAGCTACACTTCCCAATGTGTTATTATGCATCTTGAAAGAATGTGGGAGCTGTAGCTACAAGACCCACCATCAATCACTGGTCATTAATCCCCACTGAGTGCTCCGCTGTAACCTCAGTGTGCTTGCTCTGGCTTACCATCCTGCTGGATGGGCCCACAGACAGGATACCTCCTGGTTCTTCTCCCTCTTTCTGGCCCCACCGGCATCATTGCCAGGTGACACATTTGCTCTGGGGAGCTCTGGGTTTAACGGATTTTTGCAAGCACTCCCCTTCCTTCCTGCTCTAAAGCCCTGGCTTAGCATGAAAGCTATCCAGATCTCTGAGCTCAGGGCACCATACTTGCCTCTCCAAACTCACCATCGTGCTGCAAAGAGTGCTTAGCACTGGTCTACGTATGAAGCCCCCTGCATAATCATAACAAGTTTCTACTACTATTAACAGAGTGCCTACTATGTGCCAGGCAATGTGCAAGTGTTCTCTGGGCATTGCTGCACTTAACCCTCACATAGCCCTAGCAGAGGACACCATCTTTCTTCCCACATTATCGTTGAGGGAACAGAGATTCCAGTTATTGACTTCAGTCAGGTCACCTAGCTAGTAAGTGATGGAGGTAGAATTCATCCATTCAACAGATAATATTAAGCTCTTATTATGTGCTATTCTAGAGATTGGGGCTCTAGAATAGAGCCCAGTTTTTGTTTGCAAAATGAAACAGCCTAAAATTCCTTTCCTCAGGGAGCTTATGCACAAAGCTGTTTGACTGCAGAGCTGGAGTCAGAGGATAAATTATATGACACCAGTTCAGAGATGGTCACAACCACACAGAAAGATGAGCTTTAAAAAGTTGATCATAACCATGATGAGATATCCATTAGGGTACCATCACACCCATTAAGAGGCTATCATCAAAAACAAGGGGGACGACAAGTATTGGTGAGGCTGGAGGGAAATTGGAACCCTTGTGCACTGCTAGTGGAAATAGAACATAGTGCAGCCACTGTGGAAGAGGTTGGTAGTTCTCAAAAGTTAGGCAGAATTATGACATGGTCCAGCAATTCCAAAGGATTGAAAGCAAGGACTTGGACAGATACTTGCATACCAGATGCCCACACAGGTGCTCAGTCGTGTCCGACTTTTTGCGACCCCTTTGGACTGTAGCCCACCAGGCTTCTCTATCCATGGGACACTCCAGGCAAGAATACTGGAGTGAGTTGCCTTGTTTTTCTTCAGGGGAATCTTCCCAATCCAGGGATCAAACCTGCACCTCCTGGCTTGGCTGGTGGCTTCTCCACCACTGAGCTGCCTGGGAAGCCCATGTGAGGTACCTAGCATTGGTCACTGCATAGAGACAGAAAGGAGAATAGGAGAAGTTGCCAGTGGTTGACAGCAGGGAGGAATGCGAAGTCAGTGTTTAATGGATTCAGAGAGTTTATGCTTCAGGTGATTAAAAGTTCTGGAAATGGACAGTGGTGATGGCTGAACCACTCTGTGAAAGCACAACACAGTGAATGCACTGATTTTTACATGTATAATTAGTGAAAATGGTAAATTTTATGTTATTTTACCACAACAAAAGAAACATAATTTTTTGCAAAATTTATTCATAAAGGAAATCTGCCCAAGAACAAGAAGTCAGCAGCCAGTTATTAGGGGTTGTCAGGGTCTGGCGCAGGCGCTTCTTCATTTTGTCATTTGATTTAAAAATGAACAAACACTTCTACCCCTAGACATTTAGGGAAGAAAGGATGTCAGCTTCCAATAAGTCCTTAGCTTTATTCCAATGGGAGTCATTTATCCCTAAATGTATAGGCAGTATAGTGCAAACGTAATAAATACAGCTTGGTAAAAATGACGTGACAGGAACACTAGAAACTGGCAAATTCAAGTCACCCAGTTCAAAAGAGTTTCTAGGGACTTCTCTAGTGGTCCAGCAGTTAAAACTCTGCCTTCTAATGCAGAGGGTGTGGGTTTGATCCCTGGTCAGGGAGCTAAAATCCCACATGCATGTGCTCAGTTGCTCTGTCGTGTCAAACTCTTTGTGACCCCATGGACTGTAGCCCACCGGCTCCTCTGTCCGTGGGATTTCCCAGGCAAGAATACTGGAGTGGGGTGCCATGCCCTCCTCCTGGGGATCTCCTCAACCCAGGGATGGAACTCGTGTTTTCTTGTGTCTCCTGCATCAGCAGGTGGATTCTTTACCACTAGCACCACCTGGAAAGCCCAAGATTCCACACGCCTCCTGACCAAAGAGCCAAATTGTAAAACAGAAACAATACTGTAACAAATTCAATACCGACTTTAAAAATGGTCCAAGATAAAAAAAAATGAAAGAAAGGAGTTAGAGGCACCTGGCTAGGCTATTGCTTAGGAAAGATTTCTGCCTTGAATTTCTGGAAATTCTTTCTTTTTCTAAGAGCACATTTGCTCTTGTGGTAAAAGCATATATTGCATCTTTCTGGAAATAAGCACAGGCAATTTGACTATTCGGGGGTTAACACTCTGACCCCAGCTTTGCACCTCCATGGCTCCTTGGTAGGCACATCTATAAATAACACACAAATGTTTTCAAATTTTCTAAGATGAGCATCACTAATTTGTAACCAGGAGAAAAACAAAACCCATAATAGCTTATTTTAAAGAAAGCCTCCAGCTTGGAGGCTTGCTGTTGCACCAGAGAATTTCAGCTCTTTCTTGGTCCAGAGAAGGTTTAGACTTTCTAGGAAAGAGCATGTAAGTGGTGAATCAGTGCTCTCTTAATTTTTCTAGCAAAGTGTTTGCAGATTTGAACTAACCTTAAGGGATTACACTGTGGAGACCAGAAGCTGGGGTGAGGCCTTGAAGGGGCAGGGGAGCCTAGGGGAACAGGAAAAGCCATTCTTAGAATACACAGTATACCTATTTTTAGACTTTTCAATGGTCTGTGTGGATTTCCTTGCTCATCACCCTGAGGATCTGGCAGAGTCTTTTAAAAGTTTGAAGCAATGCCAGTTGCATTAAATGAACCCACAGGAGGGGTCTTGCTCACTTTCGATGTGTGACAACTGTTAAGTCAGTAAGGAAGGAAAAGAGGAATAAAAAGCCAGAGTACAGGGGAGTTCCAGGGCAGTGAAACTATTCTCCTTGCTACAGGAATGCTAGACACATGGCATCATGCACTTGTCAAAAACCACAGAACTATAACACAGTGAACCCCAGCGTAAACTATGGACTTTCATGAACAATAATGAATCAATTTTTAAAATTATTTTAAAATTTTCGTTAAAATTATTTGGCTATTCCATGTTTTCTACCACTCTTAGTGGTAATATGTGGGATCTAGTTCCCTGACCAGGGATCAAAACTCAGGCCCCCTGCATTGGGAGCGCAGAGTCTCAACCACTGGACCACCAGGAAAGTCCCAATAACAGAACAGTTTTGGTTCATCAGTTGTAACAAACATACCACACTAATGCTGAATATTAACAACTGGAGAAATTGTGAGGGGTGGGGAAAGGGGCAGACCAGAACACCCTGTATTAATCTGCTTAATTTTTTGTGAGCCTAAAACTGCTCTAGAAGATAATAAGGGGTAAAAAGTCGCTTGTTGGTTCTACATAACTTATCATCTGTGTTTTTTTAATGCATTCTAACAAAGTGAAATGAAACCTTTCAAACAGTATGTGGCAGGGTGGTATGGAGTAAAGATTATGAAAAAGGTTGGCTTTGCTTTAAAATCCTCCTTTTGATGAAAAATAAATAAAAACAATAGAATACAACCAAACAGGAGCAGCACACCTATCCCTGTCCAGTAACTAACTCAGAATCCTAGAGAGCACAGACGGGCTGCCGGGGCAAGGATCCCACACGCCGCAACTAAGATGCAGTGCAGCCAAGTAAATAAATAGATGAATAGTCTAAATCAACCCAAACCCTTGCATCTTTCCATACACAGAAAAGAACTCAATCATTCATTGAGATACCTATTACTTGTGACTAGCAGTAACTTTTAATGAGATGCATGCTTGACTGTACCCATTCCCTATCAAAAATGTTACATATGCTGGCTTCAGACTACCTCTTTGGAGCAATACTCTCAGAAGCTACAGAGGGGCTGTTTCCGGGACTATAGTCTTCAGTAAGATCTCTGAATAAAACTGAAACCTGCAACTCTTAGGTTGTGCATTTTTCTTTCAGTTGACAACCATGAGTGGACCAAGAAGGACCATCCATTCAGCTGGTTTCTCCTGTGAAAGACTTCACTTTAAAGAGCTAGTTTTATCCATTTATAGAGCCAAATAGCAAGAGCCTACAGCCACGTAAGTGCCAACATAGCTATCCCATCTCCTGCTCTCTCCTTATGCTTTGAAATAGCAGTCAGTAGTGGAGATCAAACCAGTTAATCCTAAAGAAAATCAACCCAGAATATTAATTGGAAGGACTGATGCCAGAAACAGTAGTAAGATACTTAGCTATATGATAGTTCCTTGAGATTATGTAGAAATGGACAGCATATCTTTGTGTAGAGCCTTTTATAAGGCTTTATAAAATATTTTCTAAGATGAGCATCACTAATTTGTAACCAGGAGAAAAACAAAACCCATAATAGCTTATTTTAAAGAAAGCCTCCAGCTTGGAGGCTTGCTGTTGCACCAGAGAATTTCAGCTCTTTCTTGGTCCAGAGAAGGTTTAGACTTTCTAGGAAAGAGCATGTAAGTGGTGAATCAGTGCTCTCTTAATTTTTCTAGCAAAGTGTTTGCAGATTTGAACTAACCTTAAGGGATTACACTGTGGAGACCAGAAGCTGGGGTGAGGCCTTGAAGGGGCAGGGGAGCCTAGGGGAACAGGAAAAGCCATTCTTAGAATACACAGTATACCTATTTTTAGACTTTTCAATGGTCTGTGTGGATTTCCTTGCTCATCACCCTGAGGATCTGGCAGAGTCTTTTAAAAGTTTGAAGCAATGCCAGTTGCATTAAATGAACCCACAGGAGGGGTCTTGCTCACTTTCGATGTGTGACAACTGTTAAGTCAGTAAGGAAGGAAAAGAGGAATAAAAAGCCAGAGTACAGGGGAGTTCCAGGGCAGTGAAACTATTCTCCTTGCTACAGGAATGCTAGACACATGGCATCATGCACTTGTCAAAAACCACAGAACTATAACACAGTGAACCCCAGCGTAAACTATGGACTTTCATGAACAATAATGAATCAATTTTTAAAATTATTTTAAAATTTTCGTTAAAATTATTTGGCTATTCCATGTTTTCTACCACTCTTAGTGGTAATATGTGGGATCTAGTTCCCTGACCAGGGATCAAAACTCAGGCCCCCTGCATTGGGAGCGCAGAGTCTCAACCACTGGACCACCAGGAAAGTCCCAATAACAGAACAGTTTTGGTTCATCAGTTGTAACAAACATACCACACTAATGCTGAATATTAACAACTGGAGAAATTGTGAGGGGTGGGGAAAGGGGCAGACCAGAACACCCTGTATTAATCTGCTTAATTTTTTGTGAGCCTAAAACTGCTCTAGAAGATAATAAGGGGTAAAAAGTCGCTTGTTGGTTCTACATAACTTATCATCTGTGTTTTTTTAATGCATTCTAACAAAGTGAAATGAAACCTTTCAAACAGTATGTGGCAGGGTGGTATGGAGTAAAGATTATGAAAAAGGTTGGCTTTGCTTTAAAATCCTCCTTTTGATGAAAAATAAATAAAAACAATAGAATACAACCAAACAGGAGCAGCACACCTATCCCTGTCCAGTAACTAACTCAGAATCCTAGAGAGCACAGACGGGCTGCCGGGGCAAGGATCCCACACGCCGCAACTAAGATGCAGTGCAGCCAAGTAAATAAATAGATGAATAGTCTAAATCAACCCAAACCCTTGCATCTTTCCATACACAGAAAAGAACTCAATCATTCATTGAGATACCTATTACTTGTGACTAGCAGTAACTTTTAATGAGATGCATGCTTGACTGTACCCATTCCCTATCAAAAATGTTACATATGCTGGCTTCAGACTACCTCTTTGGAGCAATACTCTCAGAAGCTACAGAGGGGCTGTTTCCGGGACTATAGTCTTCAGTAAGATCTCTGAATAAAACTGAAACCTGCAACTCTTAGGTTGTGCATTTTTCTTTCAGTTGACAACCATGAGTGGACCAAGAAGGACCATCCATTCAGCTGGTTTCTCCTGTGAAAGACTTCACTTTAAAGAGCTAGTTTTATCCATTTATAGAGCCAAATAGCAAGAGCCTACAGCCACGTAAGTGCCAACATAGCTATCCCATCTCCTGCTCTCTCCTTATGCTTTGAAATAGCAGTCAGTAGTGGAGATCAAACCAGTTAATCCTAAAGAAAATCAACCCAGAATATTAATTGGAAGGACTGATGCCAGAAACAGTAGTAAGATACTTAGCTATATGATAGTTCCTTGAGATTATGTAGAAATGGACAGCATATCTTTGTGTAGAGCCTTTTATAAGGCTTTATAAAATTGTTCCTTGAGTTGGACCTTGAAATAATGGTGGGGTTTATGTAGGTAAAAAGAATGGTTTAGGGGAGAAGGCGATGGCACCCCGCTCCGGTACTCTTGCCTGGAGGATCCTGTGGACGGAGGAGCCTGGTAGGCTGCAGTCCATGGGGTTGCGAAGAGTCGGGCATGACTGAGCGACTTCCCTTTCACTTTTCACTTTCATGCATTGGAGAAGGAAATGGCAACCCACTCCAGTATTCTTGCCTGGAGAATCCCAGGGACAGGGCAGCCTGGTGGGCTGCCGTCTATGGGGTCACACGACTGAAGTGACTTAGCAGATGCTGAAGTTGAAGCTCCAATACTTTGGCCACCTGATGCAAAGAACTGACTCATTGGAAAAGACCCTGATGCTGGGAAAGATTGAGGGCAGGAAGAGAAGGGGATGACAGAGGATGAGATGGTTGGATGGTGTCACTGACTTGATGGACATGAGTTTGAGTGAGCTCCCAGAGTTGGTGGTGGACAGGGAAGCCTGGTGTGCTACAGTCCATTGGGTCTCAAGGAGTCGGACAAGACTTAGAGCCTGAACAACAACAACAGTAAGAAAAGAAGGAAATCCTGAACCACGAGTGGACTCCTGCCATATCTCTATTGATCCACTCCCCCAAGGCAAACAGCCCAAATTTTAGCCAGAGAGCTGAGGGCACAGCTAGGGGCAAGAGTCTTATCTTTGAATGTTATGCTTATCTTGAGCTCATTCTCATTACAGAATTGGGACATTTTTCATCCTAAACTGATGTAAAATTGTTATCACCTAAGACAGACAGAAAGAATTTTGTCAGGGAACAATGGGAGGATCACTAGACTGAATTCATTTTTTTAAAGGGGCAGTCGGAGAGAAAGAATAAAGTTACATCTGGATTGAAGCACTAGTTATACCCACTAATGAATGACCCAGTTATGTACATGGCTTGACTTGTTTTAAAAGCTTACACTTGGCTATTTTGAAAAGAATGGATTTCAGAGATGGCAAGAGTGAAGTTTGTGGTTCAGCTGCTAAGTCGTGTCTGATTCTTTAAGACCCCAGGAACTCCAGCACACCAGGCTCCTCTGTCCTCAACTGTCTCCCGGAATTTGCTTAAATTTATGTCCATTGAGTCAGTGATGCCATCTTACCATCTCATCCTCTGCTACCCTCTTCTTCCTTTGCCTTCAAACTTTCCCAGCATGAGGGTCTTTTCCATTGAGTCAGCTCTTCACATCAGGTGGTCAAAGTATTGGAGTTTCAACTCCAATCAGTCCTCCTAAAGAATGTTAGGGTTGATTTCCTGTAGGATTGATGGGTTTGATTTCCTTGCAGTCCAAAGGACTCTCCAAAGTCTTCTCCAACATCAAAATTGGAGTGAAGTGGGAGACTTAAAATTGGAGGGCACTGCAGTAGTCCAGTTGAGAAATGATTATAGAAATGGCAATGAAAAGAAATAAAGAAACTCAACATGTATCAGAAGGTACAAACAGTAGGATTTGAGGATACAGTGAAACCAGGAGCAAAGAAAAGAAGGCATCAAGAATTTGTCAAGGTTTCTGAGCAGCTGGGAAGAAGATCTTGGCTGAACTGTGAGCTGGAGAACCCTGCAGGAGAAGCAGGCTTGGCACAGAGAGGAGAGGGGGTGCCTCCTAACAAATCCAAACTTTGGCAAGTCGCTGAAGTGATTTTAGAACAGTCTTCCAAAGAGCTTTGGTTTCTTTGAGGTGTCTCAATGAACAGAAGGCCAATGCTGGAAGCTGAGATGTATTTTCAGAACTGACCCACGTGTTGCTAGAGTCAAGCTTTCATTTAGCTGGGGAGTACACTGTGACATCTCTGCACCCTCCCTCACTCTATAAGTCTGGATCGGGTTCTGATGGAGAAATACATACCATCTCTCTTGCTGCTGCTTCCCAAGGGAAGGCTTGGCTTTTCAAAGCATCAGATGTCAGCCTTCTCTTGTCAACAGAGGCCAGCTTCTACAGGTACCACTTAATGGCTTCAGAGGACCTCAGAGTATGGCTGGCAATAACCTTCCTCCCTGGCAGCAGGCAGTGAAACTGTTCATTCACTTCCCAGTGTTCAGAGCAGAAACATCTGTCTAAAGCTACAAAATCTTGGTGGACGCAAGTGGCTGGGAGCCCATGGGGCTCATTCATCTTAACACCAGATTGTTACAGATGTTTGCAGCTGCTGAGGGTCCACTCCAAAACTGGCCTCGTGGCCTCCATTCATCTAGGTCTGGGCAGTGGGATGACCCTGAGGAATCCTCACATGAGCCAAGACCCACCTCCTGTCCCAGCAAAACTAACATGGGGATTAGGTTTAAAATGCCCGAGTCTTGAACCAAGGGTAGTTTTTCTTGGCTCCAGCTACTGAGGTTATTCTCCCTATGGCCTTGGATTTGGTGACAAAGAGCCAGCTACACATGGTGTGATTTTCAAAGTGCTGCTTCACTACTTAAATCAGCAACATAAACATGAGATGACTCGGTCACAAGTTTTTTTTTTCCTCCTCCTCAATAAGTCAAATGTATGTAGGCCTTCCAAGCAGCTGTTTGTAGGAACTGTTGTTCAGAAATTTTAAAATCCTCAACCAAAATGAGGAAAAAAAACTTGCAGGAGATCTTGATTGAACAGCTCTCTAATTTGGTTTTTTAAGTCCTTTAGAATGAAGGCATTTTTATAAGACTGCTTTATGTGTGTGTACAATCAATAAAGACAAAATACCAATTCCTTCTCAAACGTAGGCAAAGAGTGAAATGTTACCGTTTGCTTTCAGAAAAACTATTAAAAATTATGACTTCAGCAACATCAACTTGCTCGGTTTGAAAACTGCTCTACGGTTATGTCATATGTCAGCATTAGGAGAAGCTGGAGGAATGGCAACATGGAAACGCTACTTACTATGTTTGCAACTTACCTGTAAACCTAAAATAATTTCAAATTAGAAAATAAATTTTTAAAATTAGGACTCGTTTCTGTGGTCTCTTTTTGTTTGTTGGTGTTTTGGTTTTAATTTTATTTATTTATTTACTTTTGGCTGTGCTGTGTCTTTTTTGCTGCATGTGGGATTTCTCTAGTAGTGGCGAGCAAGGGCTACTCTCTAGTTTCAATGCACAGGCTTCTCATGGTGGTGGCGTCTCTTGTTGTGGAGCATGGGCTCCAGAGTGTGCGAGCTCAGCAGTTTTGACTCACAGGCTTAGTTGCCACACAGCACGTGGGATCTTCCCAGACCAGACATTGAACCCTTGTCCCCTGCATTGGCAGGCAGTTTCTTATCTACTGTACCACCAGGGAAGTCCAGTTCTGTGGTCTCTGAATTTTTCCATCCATGACTTTTCTCTAAAAGTGTTCCATCCCATTGATAAATATAGATTTATATACGACCAGCTTTGGATGGATCATGAAAAAAATAAATGAGGTGGGCATGTACATTTTATGTCAGTCTGAAGTTTGCAATAATTGACCCAACATGCTAGCCGAGCACCATCAGCTAACTGTGTTAAGAAAGAATCTCATTTTTCACTTGGAAAAATGGAAACGGTCTTGGCTGATTCAAATGGATTTGGCTTTAGATCTGAAAACCACTGCATCCTCTGGGGACAACCAAACAGATGTGTGTCTGCTTTACTGAAGTACTGCCTTGCTGAAAAAAATACAATTTCATCACATGTGGTTCTAAATCGCAAGATGAGTGGATTCTATCACTCACAGACTTTAATCTTTGGTTTAATGCACTTATTTAGCTAACTCATGATGCAAATATAGCATTAGATTTAGTTTTCACATACTGTCACCACTGAGTTATCTATATTTAAACTTGGTTGATATTTGGACTTGCAATATGTTTTAATCCTTTAATTATATGAAAAAACTGTATTTTGAATTAATACACTATTCTGATTGATAAAACTATTATGTAGAATATACAAGTACTATTGGATTATGAATAATTAACTTTAATAAACTATACTCATACAGGCTTCTCTGATAGCTCAGTTGGTAAAGAAGCCGCCTGGAATGCAGGAGACCCTGGTTCGATTCCTGGGTTGGTTCGCTGGAGAAGGGATAGGCTACCCACTCTGGTATTCTTGGGCTTCCCTTGTGGCTCAGCTGGTAAAAAATCTGCCTGCAATGTGGGAGACCTGGGTTTGATCCCTGGGTTGGGAAGATCTCCTGGAGAAGGGAATAGGTACCCACTCCAGTATTCTGGCCTGGAGAATTCCATGGACTGTATAGTCCATGGGGCTGCAAAGAGTGAGACACGACTGAGCGACTTTCACTTTCACTCATAGAAAAACAATCAAGAATTTCTATTAAGAATTAAGATTTCCCTTCATGATCTTGAAAGATCTCAAGACTTACTTTAGGTATGGTTAAGGATCAGTACTTTGGCCATCTCATGTGAAGAGTTGACTCATTGGAAAAGACTCTGAGGCTGGGAGGGATTGGGGGCAGGAGGAAAAGGGAATGACAGAGGATGAGATGGCTGGATGGCATCACTGACTCGATGGATGTGAGTCTGAGTGAACTCTGGGAGTTGGTGATGGACAGGAAGGCCTGGCGTGCTGCGATTCATGGGGTCGCAAACAGTCGGACACGACTGAGTGACTGAACTGAACTGAACTGAAGGATCAGTTAATAAAAGGAATTCAGTAAGTGGCATATTAGAGAAAAAAGCTTTTCTTGGACTTGAATAAGAGCAAATTTAGTGAAATGGCAATAATAAAGGGGCCTCAGAGAACATCTGGTTTAAGTCCCATGTTTGGGTGGCTCAGCGGGTAAAGAATCTGCCTGCAGTGCAGGAGACACAGGAGACATAGGTTCAATCCCTGGGTCGGGAAGATCCCTTGGAGGAGGGCCTGACAACCCAATCCAGTATTCTTGAGCCTGGAGAATCTCATGGATAGAGGAGCCTGGTGGGCTACAGTCCATGGGCTCACAAAGAGTCGGACACAACTGTGCACATAAACTCATAAATTCCATGTTTGGGGGTTTTAGGTAGCTTAAACAACTAATGCTTAAAATTTGGGGTTAGGGTAGGGCACCAGACTCCTTTGACAATCTGATAAAACTATAGCTATTCTACCTAGAAAATGCATTTTTAAACACTTTAATATAATTTGGAGGACTTTGTGGAAACTGTGGAGTCTCTCTTTTCTTTATTTTTGCAAAACAAAAGACAAACACCATCATAGATCTATAATCGTGTTTATGATTTAATGGGCAAGGGAAAACTAAAGAAATATATACACTGAATTGTTATCTTTAGTTACATCTGGAGTTTAGGACTGGGGTGGGGTGGAGAGTGAAAAACAATTTTAGTGGGACTTTAGACACTGGTATTACTTAAGTTATTAGTATCAGGATATATTACTTTTGAAACACAAAAGCAGGAAATGAAGGAGGGAAGCAGGGAAGGAGGGGTGAAGGGAAGGAGAGAGAGACCCTCTTGGAAATGAAATATAAGGTTTGAGTGATTGATTGCAGCTCATCTGTTCAGAGGCTTCTACTGCAGGCTCCAGGAACCAATAGCTCTTTTCCTTGGGAGTTTACAAAACACCCCTAAGCCTCTAAACTCCTGCTCATGGTCCCCAAGGAGAAAGAAGCCAGTATTTTGGACTCCAACAGGAAAGAGATGGTGAAGGGTGAATGTGCACTGAGCTCTAGCCAGCACTGCGCATATATGATCTCCTGCGCTCTTTGCACTGACCCTGTGGTGTGAGAAAATAGGAACGTGAACAACATACACAATTGACCCAGAGCTTGACAACAATAATAGTCTCATCTATCCTGGGAGGCCTTTATCATACACAGGGGTAACCTTCCCCTCACAGGGACTAGAGGTATTCTCAGCTCCATTTTACAAGTGAGGAGTTCAGCTTGCAGAGGACTAGTTGAGAGAGGCAGGAACTATGCAAAGCAAGCTTTTTGCTCACACACACTGCTCCTCTCAAAACACGCTCTTCCCCCCAACAGCAGCTGGAGTGGTTCTTTTAAAAAGGCAAGGGAGATTACGTCACATCTCTGCTTAAAACCCTTTGTGTGTGTATTAGACGCTTAGTTGTGGCTAATTCTTTGCGACCCCATGGACTGAAGCCTGCCAGGCTCCTCTGTTCATGGGATTCTCCAAGCAAGAATACTGGAGTGGGTTGCCAGGACCTCCCCCAGGGGATCTTCCCGACCCAGGGATTGAACCCCTGTCTCCTGTGTCTCCTGCATTAGCAGGCAGATTCTTTACCGCTGAGCTACGGGAGAAGCCCCTACAAATGGAAAATGGTGGGGACTAAATATTCAATCGGAGAAGGCAATGGCACCCCACTCCAGTACTCTTGCCTGGAAAATCCCATGGATGGAGGAGTCTGGAAGGCTGCAGTCCATGGGGTCGCTGAGGGTCGGACACGACTGAGCGACTTCACTTTCACTTTTCACTTTCTTGCATTGGAGAAGGAAATGGCAACCCACTCCAGTGTTCTTGCCTGGAGAATCCCAGGGACGGGGGAGCCTGGTGGGCTGCCGTCTATGGGGTCGCACAGAGTCGGACACGACTGGAGTGACTTAGCAGCAGCAGCAGCAAATATTCAATAGCTGACAAATCAAGGGCTGAGTCTACTCTCCAAAGAGATAGCTGGCTGAGCAATTTATACTTAGCTTTCATTACCCAGCATTTCCTGAGTTCATTCATTTAATCTTCTCTGCATTAAAATGAGTCAAGTGCCCACCATTTCACACATAAAGTAAATTCAGTCCAACTCTACTCCTTACTTACAGAGGAGCCTTTTACAACAGAGGTATTTGGTGAGTGTGAAATATGCTGCATGCCTATCTTGGCGTCATTTCTCTAATTCTGCTGATGTAGTCTGGCCCAGGTTACAATTAGGCACCCTGAGAAGTTAAGGATATTGCTAGAATAGAACCAAGGCATCATATCTAAACAAGACAGCTGAAGTCAGATTTTTCTCTCTCCACTTTCAGGCTTTTGCAATACATAGTTTTATATTTTGCCAAAAAAAAAAATTCAGGGGGAGTGATGCATTTCTTAAGCTTTTTGTATGACAGTCCTTGTGAGATCAGCTGCTAATGAATATTAATGGCTTTGAAAAGATTGGATCTGGAAGAAGTAATCCTAGAACAGGTTGAAGCATGTATACCACTAATTCTACTTTGCTTGTAAATTGCAGCTACAGAAACAATTTGTCAAGAAACACTGTACATGATTTTTAAAAATATTAAATGTACTTACAAAATTTTAAACGTGCCTTGAAAACTAGTTTTCTAAGTCTTGAATCCCTAGATAGAAAAAATAATAGAGGTGTATATATATATAGCTCTTGGGTGTTGATAGGGTCAAGAAAACAGCGCTGTTCAATTACCATCTGCAAAGAAGAGTATAAATAAGTCTAATAATATGTAATAAGCATGAAATCTGAAAATACGACTTGGTTGAGGTTTTGCTTGTGTTCTGTGTAGAGAACCAGAGAGAATACTACACAGGAAGTCAGAACGTCTGGATGCCTTCCAATCCAACAAGTATTACCAGAGCTAGCATGTGTCAGGCACCAGCCCTGCCTGTGACTGGGGGGATCAGTCATTTCACTGTTTTGGGCAGTCTCCTCATCTGTAAATTAGGCACAAATCCTACCCTACTGACTTTAGATCATAGCTGTGAGAATCAAAGGTAAAGGTTGAACTGCTATGCATAACAGATCTTCTGGTTGTTACTATTATCACAAACAAATACAACAATTTCACCTGTTCTATAGATAAATTTAGCTCCCATGCATAAGCTAGTAAGGGCGATAACTTTTTTTTCAGTTTATCCAAAACTGAAATCACTTCATGTTCCAAGCAAGCAACAATTGGTCTGACTATTGCTTAAGGACACTCTCATCTCTATTTATGTCCCAATCTTTGCAGAATATATGAAGTATTTAGTATGCAGATTCAAAGAGAAAAGACAATAAAGTTGGATTTATTATTATCTGATTTCCATTCATCCTTTTAGAAAGCATAACATTTGGGTCATAATAATACTCATCACATGTGTAAGATCTTATTTAATGTCTGTCTTTACCATAAGACTAGAAGGTACACGAATTGTTCACCAGCTCAAACATGATGCCTTCCCATGGTAGACACAAGATACATATTTGTTTATTGAATGAATAAGAATCTAACTCAGATTCTGTGCTTATAAAAGGAAAGTATCAAATATTAATGTAGAATTTATAACATCCTACCTACTTTCTAAGTGTCTTTGCATATATTAGCTCATTTAATTCTTACAACAAATACATAAAGTAGATACCAGGATTCCTTCCTTATAGGTGAAGAAAGGAGGACCCGTAGAAATTAAGGAACTCTCCAAAGGTCCTATAGCTAGTAAGTGATAAAGCTAGGACATGAATCTAGAAGGCTGGTTCCAGAGTCTATATGCTTCAATCATTGCACTGACACAGGGTGAATGTCTGTGGATACTGTGTATGTGTCTCAAAGCTCCAGCTTCCTGATACGTGATCTCACCCATAGCAATTCAGCCTCTTGAATTCTCTGAGCCTATATATGAAGGTCCTATTAGATAAGAGAAGGAAAACAAGAAAAGAACATTTAGAGAGGTTTCTGTGGCTTATTAGAGACACTAAGACTGGAACTTCGCTGGTGGCCCAGTGGCTAAGACTCCCTACTCTTAATGCAGGGGGCCCGGGTTTGAACCCTGGTCAGTGAACAAGATCCCTCATGCCACAACTAAAGATTTCACATACTGCAATGATGATCAAAGACCTTGAGTGCTGCAACTGAGACCTGGAGCAGCCAAATAAGTAGGTAAACAAATATTTAAAACAAAAAAAAAAAGACACTAAGACTAAAGACAATGCATTTAGAAGGAAAATGTTAGACTGATTTAGAGATTCATCCCAAATAATCATGACTAAGTAAAGCCACGTTCTAGGATGTGAGGGACAGGGAAAGAGAATGAATGTGGGCTGAGCTTAAACTGAAGGTCCAGAAAAATACACAGGAACATGTTAAGTCCTGAGTGGGTCCTTTATTCCATCCTTCTCCCAGGCTTCATTTCTCATAGATTCTTATGTGAAGCAAATCCCACAACTCTAGGTAAGATCAAAAGAGTGATTTTTGCCGTTGCCAAACCTATAGAAGGAACCACCAATGGACTAGTCACGAACTGCTTTGGGATCCAAGACTGAGGCTCAGAAGCCTCGGAGCAGAGCAGAGCCTTGGAAAGTCATCATACGGAAACCTACAAAGTCAAATTCTCTTGATGGACTGAGTATAAAGGTACGCTTTGTGTTGGCCACTAAGCAAGGACTGTATCAGACTGGAAAGCCAATCTCTGAACCGATGCATACATATGAAGTTCCTACCACTTGCCACAGACGGGGCCTCCAGGGTTATAACCAGTGCATCCATGACAACCACCCACGTTCATGCCCATAAGAACCAGAACTTGGGAGAGGGCATCTGGGGCCTCCCAGGCCTGCTTTTAGTCCCTTCTCACTACAGCTTCCCTGAGCTTCTGTTTAATAGTAGAAGTGAAAGTGGTTCAGTCGTGTCCTACTCTTTGCAACCCCATGAACTGTGGCCCGCCAGGCTCCCCTGTCCATAGGCATTCTCCAGGCAAGAATACTGGAGTGGGTTGCCATTTCCTTCTCCAGGGGTTCTTCCCAACCTGGGGATCGAACCTGCATCTCCCACATTGCATACCATCTGAGCCACCAGGGAAACCCAAGCTTCCGCTTAAAAGCCTTGAAATAAATTTCCCCCTCACCACCTCAAATTTATTGTTTGTTGGCTTAATCTACTTCAGGTTAGTTTTGTTGCTATTGTTGTTTAAACAAATGTCCTATTCAAAGTCACTAGAGACAGATTTGGTTTTAGAAGTCAAGAGTTATCAGAATTTAGAATAGTAACACAGTACAAAACACCCCCCTCTCCAGCAGGCCCAGGAACAGCATTCTGGAATCAAACACATTAATATCTTCTCAGTGAAACATAAGAATGTTCATACTAAGTTAAATAAATAAAGAATACAAACAGCCTCCTGCCAGATGAAAACACATGTGGTTTTCAGACCTTTTCTGGATTCCAGAATGGAGTCAGACCCATATTTATAACCTGAAGTCCTCTACAGTGGGTTTTATAAACCTGGGTGGGTAGAAGATAAAGTTCAATATGTCCATCAGAAAGCCTGTGGGCTTTTTCATCAGTCCTCTCCTCACTTCATTTCCCTTTCCTCAGCGTCCTCTCCCCACAAGGCAGTCTCAAACTTAATGGATTCCAAGCATACATCTTACCATCTCTTCATCAATCAAACCACAGAGAGCTCAATATGTGGGACCAGGAAAGGCACAGCATGAGTTAGGAAGACACGGGACACTGACTTGTCCATTAGATGGCAGATGATAGATGCATCCAGCAGGAGGAAAGGGTTGATCTGTTATTTTTTGAACATTTTTTAAAAGTCTGATATTTACACAGTGCTTACTGTAGCAAAGGACCGTGCTAACCCCTTAAAGTCTCATTTCATCCTCTCAGTTAACTTTAGGGGGTAGGTGCCATTATTACCCTCGTTTGATCTACAAGGACACAGCAACTCAGTGAGGTTAAGTAACTTGCTCATAGGTGGCAGGACTGGGACTCCAACCTAGATTGTGTGGACACCAGAGCCCACACTCATCATCTATCTAACTTGGTATAAATAATGCCAGCAATACTGAAGAAGTGAGATATGCTCAGTCCAAATCTTCGAAACCCTTTGGACTGTAGCCCACCAGGCTCCTCTGTCCATGGAATTCTCCAGGCAAGAATATTGGAGTGGGTAACCACGCCCTCCTCCAGGGGATCTTCCTGACCACGGATCGAACCCAGGTCTCCTGCACTGCAGCCAAACTCAAACCCATTCTCCTCAGTTACAAGTATCACTTAGGAAGGAAAGAAGGGCCCTACGCTTTGTTGTTGTTGTTGTTTGTTTCATTTTCATTTTTGCTTGGAAAGGTTTGTGCATATTGATAGGTGGGGAGGAATCTTGGGGAGAAATACAGCTTTTCAAACCCTCATGGCCGAGATACCACATACATTGGCAAAGCTTGTGTGCAAAGAGATTCAGGCAGATGACCAGTCTGTTGTGAAACGAATCTCTCAGTGGAACATATAATTCCACTCCTCCAGGGGGTTTGTGAAGCTGACTTGAGAACATCAATGCCCCTGTCTGTCACGGACCTCTAGTTCACGTCTAGGCAGCAGCTGCTGCTGCTTCAAAAGAAATCCAGGCTCAGCTGAATTCTGATCTCAGAATAATACATGACACTTTCTGCTCCCAACTTAGAATTCAAGGGGCAAATGAGTTCCTCTGGGATCCCCAAGACTCTCTTCCCTGCCTGGACTATTTCCTCTTCTGCAGCCTCCCACACCTAGAAGGGAAGACTGGCTCAAACCGCAAGAGTCTCCCTTCCCCCACGGGTGCTCTGGAAGCCAGCGCTTCAAATTCATTGTAAGCTCAGAGAGGTAGAGGGGAATGGGCAGGGACTCTTGATTTTTCTTGCAGAATCCCATGCCTGTGTAGGCAAGATTGAATTTGCAAGCGCGTGCGGGATTATCCCAGGTGCCAATTTCAGCAGAAGGCCTCCAAGTTTGCCACAGGCAAGGACAAATTGGGTGCTACATGCTCCCCCCAAAGCAAATCTGGGCATTCCAGGGCAGGGAGCACAGACAGCATCCAGGGCTTGACTTCTTGCCCATCCGTGGTGAAGTTCATGGTCCCTTGTTGCAGCCCTGAGACATTGCTACTTTCTCTTCTTTTCCCTCTACCCTGGATCCAATGCTAAGCTTCTTTGGTACAATCCAGAGTTTTGGGGCTTTCCCTTGTATGTCAGTCTGTCAAGAATCCACCTACAATGCAGGAGACCCAGGTTCAATTCCTGGGTCCAGAAGATCTCCTGGAGAAGGAAATGGCAACCCACTTGTCTGGAAAACCCCTTGGACAGAGGAGGCTGGCGGGCTACAGTCCATGGGGTCACAAGAGTCGGACATGACTTAGCAAGTAAGCTGCCGCAGAGTTTATGTCCCCCAAAAGGAGAAATCTCAGTAACTGATAAGGAACCAATGCCCCAGAGTCCCCAGAGAGCACCTGAGTTATCTCCTAGGAAAAAAGAAAATGCCAGTCAGAGCGAACACGTCACCTGCCAGACAATTCCCAGGTGGCCAAGGTCAGACATTCCCTCAGGGTGACTGATCTGCAAAGCGGTGTCTACACAGCCAAGCATGCTCCATTCATAGGCAGCTGTCTCTCTGCCCTAGCTCCCCAAATGGTGCCTTCATGTCAGTCTGGGGGTCATGTTCTTTGCCATTATTAGGTGTGTAAAAGTCACTACTAAAATCTCAGCTTTTCTAAGTTGAGAGACTAATCGAATCCATCTGTTGGCTCTTATCCCCCTACCCTCAAGTTCAAATTTGTAAAATGAAAGCAAAGAACAATAAAGATTCTGTTCATATTTTTTGCCTTGTCTTTGATCTAGTTGAGAGTCTGTGTTTCAGCACTGGGTGGGAAATGAATGCCGCTGGAATTTCAGTCTACCTGTCCAAACCTATTTCCCATCATGCCCTTCAGGAACACTCACAGAAGCTGCCCCACCCACTCTTCTGCTTCATTAAGAAAAAAAAAGTGAGTCACTCAGTCGTGTCCAACTCTTTGTGACCCCATGGACTGTAGCCTACCAGGCTCCTCTGTCCATGGAATTCTCCAGGCAAGAATACTGGAGTGGGCTGCCATTTCCTTCTAGGAGCTCCTTCCCATCCAGGGATTGAACCCAGGTCTCCCACATTGCAGGCAGACTTTTTTCTGACTAAGCCACCAGGGAAATCAGTCTTTGTCCTCCCACCTGCATCAGACTCCCCCAAGTGGGCTCTCCAACCTAGCCCACCTGGCCTATTAAGCTGGTTATTACATCTGTGGGCCTGGCCACCCAGCCGGCTCCACCAAGTCATGACCCAACCACCTCCATCTCCAGCTTAGTCCAGCTAAGTAGCTCCACGTCACACTTTAGGTACAATCCATGCTTTAATAGCAGCCACCACAAACTGAATGCTTGATCTCTATCCTTCTTAAGGGCTATCCATGCCTTCAGCAGCTATTTATTGAGGGGCTGCCATGGAGTAGGCATCCTGAAAGGGGACATGGTGATGAAAAGACAATTTCCTTGTGATCAAGGAGCTCATGATCCAGGAGGTCTGTGCCTCTCACCTTTTGATGTGCCCACGAGCCATGTGGGATGTTGTGAAAATGAAGATTCTGTTCCAGCAATCTGATATGGGATGGGGAGTAAGATGCTCAATTTTTAACAGTTTTCCACCTGATATCAAAGCAAACCATACTTGGGATACAAGATTACAGAAGAGTGAATGGGCAGGCAGAGAAGGTGCCCACGTGGAACCCTCTAGCATGGCCAGTGAGTGATACTGCAGCTGAGACCCAGAGGATGAGTAGGAGTTGGCCAAAAATAGATGGGTTTGGTCCACGTGGGGAAGTGAGAGGGTGGCAGAGGCAAAAGCTAGAGTAAAAATGTTCAATTTACTGTAGTCCCAAAGCCTGAACAGAAAGCTCTCAAGATGATTTATTCATACAACTTATTGCCAAAGGAAATGATAACCTATCAAAGGTGATGGCTTCAGGGCATATCTAAAATGACTGGATGGGAGGTGCCAGAGCTCTGGACCCTGCCAAGGATTCCTGTGCCCCAAGACTGACATAAGTGCAATACCCTGGAGGCACCGCATGGGTTGGAACAGGCATCTCAGTGGTAGCCAGTATAGATAAAGGACTGGCTAGGCTGGTTTGGGCACTGAGTCAAATCCTGGAAACTCTGTCAAACTCTAAGGAAGGACAGCAGACCTCAAGAATGCCTAAGGCTGGGTTTCCCACCACATGATAGAACAGGACTGCACTCAGATAAAATTAAAGGAAAATTGACACGACATTCCACTGATATTTCATTCACGCTCAAGTATGTGTTGCTGATTCATGCACACTTCGGAAGTTTAAGAAATTCAAAGTGGTTTAATCTGTGGGTGACACCAGAGCCTTCAGGGGACATTCTGGATCCCAGGGGACAAAGGGAAATATGAACAAAGTAACACCCTGTGTGCTTTGCATCTGCCCAGGGAACACCTTTGCTACACTGACCTCAACTAACAGGTCTTGGTTGAATTTACGACTTCAGAAAAATGATCTAAAAGGAACCACTTGGAAAGCCCAGTTGGAGACAGTGGGCAATAAATCAATGAACTGCACGGGCCTGTGAGGAGTTGTGTGATCTTTGGAAATATCCCCTGGGAAGAGGTGATATGACCAGTAGTCATTCTGGTCACTGCAGACATCAGCTGAAAGCTGGTCTCTGAAGTCAAAAGAATGGAAAATAATGGGGGGAAACTCTTGTTTTCTAATATTTTAAGCCTTCTCAGAGCAATTCAGGATGGGATCTAGTATGAGAAAAAAATACATCTTAAAACAATGAAAATAATCATAAAAAATACTCTTGGAAGACAGGACAGGATCCATTATCTCAGTTTTCTGTGGCAATTGGTTTTTGTTTGTCTTTTGTTTAAACAAGTCTGTTTATTGAAAGGATCTGAAAATAGTAATAAGATTTTCAACATTTAACAAATTTTCAAGATGTTAACAACGTGAAACATTAGAAATGTACTTCAAAAACCCAAGCTTCCTAGGTCGTTCTCTGTCATGCTTCAGGATTTGGTCTACACCTGCTCTGCTGTCTGAACGATTGACCTGAGTTCTGAACGCCACTCTCTTTTAGACCTAGAGCTGGGCGTATCAGCCCGTCATCCCCATCCCCTGGGAGGCCAGGTGGGCCATCTGCTGTATCTGAGCTCAGCTTGCAGCAGCCCACCTTCCTGCTGTGGCAGTCTGTTAATGGCAGGAGGAGGAAGCTGAGCTGGGCATCACAGTTAGGAATCTGGGGAAAGGAGCATCAGATGGATGCAGGGACTGTTGCACAGATGCAAGGTTAGGCAGCTCAGCAACGATGCAGGTGGAAGGTTACCCAGTTTCAAGTTCACTATTCAAGGTCACAGGGCTTCCCAGGTGGCCCAGTGGTAAAGAATCTGCCTGCCAATGCAGGAGACGCAAGAGATGCAGGTTCAATCCCTGCATCAGGAAGACCCCGTAGAGAAGGAAATGGCACCCGGCTCCAGTATTCTTGCCTGAAAAATTCCATGGGCAGGGAAGCCTGGTGGGCTACAGTCTATGGAGCCACAAAGAGTTGGATATATTGAGTGAACACACACACACATACATTCAAGATCATGAGTGTGAAGTTTCATGAACATGAGTGTCTTTTTTTAAATAGTAAGCAATTTTTATTACTCTTTCCCCCCTCTTATTTATTTATTTTAAATTACTTATTTATTTGTGGCTGTGGTAAGTGGGTCTTCGTTGCTGTGTGAGGGCTTTCTCTACTTGCAGCGAGGAGGGGCTACTCTCTGGCTGCAGGGCACGGGCTTCTCATTGCAGTGGTTCCTTTTGTGGTGGAGCATGGGCCCGGCTGCCCCACGGCATGTGGAATCTTCCCAGACCAGGGACTGAAGCCTTGGTTCCTGCACTGGCAGGTGGATTCTTAAGCACTGGACCACCAGGGAAGCCCGAGCATGAGTTTTAAGGTTGCCATTGGAGGAATAAGCACCATCTCCAGGCAAAAGTAGAGATGAGGGTTTTAAGAGTTACTGTCAACCCAGGCTAACAGGGAAGAGGAGGGTGTGTGGAGAGCTAGAAGATTTAAGATGACTAAATCTTAAATTTTACTGAGGCAGCAAAATCAGTGCTCACAGCTCAGAAGTGAAGGCAACAAAGCTCTCTGGAGCCCTTTTGCTGCAACAGAATTGCTTGATGAGCACAAGCGTGGCATCTGCCTTGTAGGAGCCCTACAGACCTGTTCCTTACACCCCCCCACCTGATCACCCTTCCTGGATGTGGGGAGACAGCCGTGCTCCCTGGTTCGCACCATCCTCATCTTCAGCCAGGCACCCCTCCTCCAGGTAGATCACAAGGTGTGGTAAACGTGCTGGGACCACAAGACCTTGAGAAGCTGGATCTGAGCCCCCCCGCCTCTTCTCTCCTTCCCAGGCAGCCTCATTTGGTCTGTGACTACTTTCTGTGACTCCCTCCTGACTCTCAAACAACAAGAAGGAAAGCAGACCTCTGGGGAAATGACAGGTGACAAATGTTTAGGGAGCATTTCAAACTGTGTTTTTCAAAGCTTCACGGTTCTGCTTCACGAGTGAGGGCAGCTACTTCATCTTGGAGGAGTGGGTTGACTCTGTGCCTTCCCCCTTCCACTGCAGCCAGTGCAGATCTGATTTTACCTCATTTCATTTAAGGTTTCATGCCTTTGGTTGGTTGGTTGGTTGGTTGGTTTGAAAAATATAAAAAGGTCTGAAGCCAAAGAAAAACAGTGGGTCTGTGTCAACATTACCACACCAGGACTTCCCTGGTGGTGCAGTGGATAGGAATCTGCCTGCCAATGCAGGGGCCAGGGGTTCAGTCCCCGGTCCAGGAAGATCCCACATGCCTCGGAGCAACTAAGCCCATGCAACTACTGAAGTCTGTGTGCCTGGAATCTGTGCTCTGCAACAAGAGAAGCCACCTTAATGAGAAGCCCATGCACCTCAACCAGAGAAAGCCCTAGTGAAGAAGACGCAGGGCAACCAAAAATAAGAAAATAATAGAGAAATAACATCACAGAGTATTTTCTGTAGTTCAAACAACTAAATAAAAGCCAAGTGGGTCCAGGTGGAATTCAAAGGAGATGGAAAATTCCTACAAGAGGTCATTAGGTAATAGAAAAGCTCACTGGGCCACTTATTTTGCCTATTAAGAGAGGGGTTCTGCAGTAGCTGTTTTTAAGTATTTTGTGTGAAAGTGGACATAATGACTCCTGGTTCTTGCCACGATGATGTTAACTTTCTGAACCGTCCCCCTCTTCAGGACATTAATCACATGGATTCTATTCCACAGTTTGTTAAGCTGTAGTCCTGCCTGCTAGGTCAAAAAAAAAAAAAAAATTCCCAAAGATCAGATTTCCTCTGAGACTCTTAAGCCCCAAGAATTTGGCCACTGCTACTTCAGCAGCCATTCTTTCAACAGGTTTCTCCACTTGTAAGTGGCCGGGATTTTGTGCATGGCTAGAAAAACTGACTTCCAGGATGAGGGGGAAGCTCAACATTTTTTTAAAGAGAGAAATCTTCATTTTTTAAAATGATTTTTCCACCCTGGAAAGGACATTATATTCCCAAAAGAGGAGATGCTGGATCACCCTACGATGAAAAAATAAACAAATGCCAGGAATTACATCCAAAGAATCAAAAGTCAAACAAACAACATTATTTCCCTCACTTAACGAGAGATATGTGGTTTTATTTTAGCTGTTAAGTCAGACTCCTGATCTCCTTAGAGATCTAAGTGATTAAATCACTGTATTTGAAGGGAGATTCCAGAAAGAAAATGGAGACAGGGAAGGGAACAGATTAATCTTCCTGGTTGCTCCTTTTTCAGTCTTCACAGAATGCCAAAGGAGTCCAACCTTATAAAGAGGAAAGAACTTTCTAGAAAAACAAGACCTCCCTTTGGAAGCAGAGCTTGACCTCAAGAGGCAACAGGAGCATGGGGAGAACATGAGGACTATTTGATGTAAATCTTCCTTGTGAACCAAAGTATGACACAGCGCAAATGAATGACTGCCTCACAAGGCCTGGGTCTCCCCTCTCCACCGCCATCTTCTCTCAGACCTGCTTTTAAAGCTGTGGGGTTGGTGGAGGTGACTGGGGAGGTTGCAGCTGGGAATACAGTGATTTTGAAATGCAAAAACTCTGGAGGCAGCCCCAGAGGAAGAGAAAAAAACATTCTTTTCCAAATGACACCAAGCAGCCTGAAGTCAATTTATTTGCTCGTAAAAGGTCAGTAAAGTCATGCTTTTCCCATTAAAAACTGTACACAGCTGATCAACATGAGAGATAAACACAGCTCCATGTACCCAGAGACCCAAAACATGCAAAAAATTCCTCCAAGCTTTCTAGGGTACCAGGCTTATGTGTCGCACACACAGAATAGATGAGTTGAGTCTTTAGGTATCACAGTGCAGGGCAGTTTAAAGCTGAGCTAAATCAACTTTTTAGCACGGGAATAAATGAGCCCTAGCCTGGGGGAAAAAAAAAAAGGTAACATTAAGAGCAGTCCAACATCCATTAGGTAATATGCTTCACAAAAGCAAAAGACATCAGGCAATCAGCTGCCATTTTCAGAAAAATAATGCTGGGACTGGCACAGCTAAGAGAGAAGTTAATTAAAGGGAGGAAGGTAGTCTATTCATAAAAAGGTCACCAAAAAAAGCAGTGTTTTACTCCCAGTCGTTTCTGCAAAACTGATTTTAATCATTCAGCTAGATAGGAGTCCTCTTTCTCCTGTCATTCTCTAAGATTTCTTTTTTTCTGTGAATTGATTTTTTTCTCCTGTAGAGATAGAAATGTTAGTCGCTTTCTCGGGTCCAACTCTTTTCGATCCCATGGACTGGAGCCTACCAGGCTCCTCTGTCCGTGGGATTCTCCAGGCAAGAATACTGGCGTGGAGTGCCATTCCCTTCTCCAGGTAGAGATAGTAGTAATTGTATTATTGTTTTATGATAATATTAGAATAATCATAATAATATTGTAATAATCATGATGTATTAGAATATAGAACTGGAAAATTCTATATAGTATTGTCATGTCGGTATAGCTTTTATTTATTTTTTATTGTTCTTTAAAGACTTTTTATACGTGAACCATTTTTAAAGTCTCCGTTGAATCTGGAATGGGGATGCAAAAGGTCTGTCAGAAAAACTAACCTCAGGCCTTCTGCTTTAAAAAAGAGAATTATTCCTCTCACTTCATCATACAGCCAAGGATAACAAAAATGAGCCTGTAAAGCCCCATCTCCGCCCTTCCAGTTAATCAAGTCCAAAAAAATTCCTGGAAGCAGAACAACTAACGGAGGTTGCACTATGAATTGTCAAGGACTTTAGAATTCCTGTGATTTACAGGAGAGAATGAGGCTGTTCTGTGCATACTGAAGGTGCACGGGATTCTTAATTTATAGTTTAGGAGTTGCAGGCTGTCCTGCAGCCATAAACCTGCTAAGCTACTGAATCACTGCCAAGGGTGACCTCTAATGCGGCCTGCAGAGGTCAAGCAGCCTTTTCTCTGTGAGTCAGAGTTCGTGGCTTACCCAAGGCTCTTTTGCTGCTGCTCCCGTCGTGTCCGACTCTGCGACCCCCAGAGACGGCAGCCCACCAGGCTCCCCCGTCCCTCGGATTCTCCAGGCAAGAACACTGGAGTGGGTTGCCATTTCCTTCTCCAATGCATGAAAGTGAAAAGTGAAAGTGAACTCGCTCAGTCGTGTCCGACTCTTAGCCACCCCATGGACTGCAGCCCACCAGGCTCCTCCACCCATGGGATTGTCCAGGCAAGAATACTGGCGTGGGGTGCCATTGCCTTCTCCAAAGGCTCTTTTGGTTGAACACAAAAGAAAACCACTTGAATGAGCGTCAGCTAAGGCAGGCAATTGGATGGAAGGAAACAAGGACAGGAAATGTGGTCCAGCATCATGAGCGCAAGGCCATGGAACTGGCATGTCAAGGTCCACGGTACTGGTCCACTCTCTCTGAAGATGCACAGCAGCCTCTTGTCTGCTCGCTCCTTCTCCTTCTGCACATGGATGATGAGATAAAAATTCCTTGCTATGGCAAGTCAAGGAAAATGTAAACATAAAGATGTTTCTCTACCCTCTGGCCATCCCTCTCCCCTTTAATGTGTTTCTGTATTATGCATGGACCAGAACTCCCCAGGTAGAAATACCTGCTCAACCACACAGAGCAACATTCTTCCACCACCAAGATAACACGTTAGGTGATAACCTTCTTCTATAATCTTGTAATGACCCATGACTCACTACCCGCTTTGTAAACATAGATCTGGATTGTGCAAACTATCTATGTCATTTAAAGCACAGCCCTGTGGCTCAAGTGGGCTTTCTTGTTGGCTCAGAGGTAAAGAATCCACCTGCCAATGCAGGAGATGCAAGTTTGATCCTTGGGTTGGGAAGATCCCCTGGAGGAGTAACTAGCAACCCACTCCAGTATTCTTACCTGGGATATCCCATGGACAGAGGAGCCTGGCAATCTACAGTTCATGGGACCATGAAGCTTTAGTTTAGTTGCTCAGACACAACTGAGCAACTAAAAAACAACCACCTCTATCTTAAAAACCTATATAACTAACTGTGCTTTGACCTCTAACAGGCAGAAGAGTCTTCAGGACTTTCTGAGAAGCTGTTCCTGAGTTATAATCTCCAACTTGACTCCAATAAAAACTTCTGTTTCTTTCTTAGATGGGCTGATTAAATTTCTCATCGATGCCGACCTTCTCTGCTTTGGCAACTAGGACTCACAGGGCGGGCTGGACTCTGCCAGGCACTGATGTGGGTCAATGTCTCCGGGAGGACAGAGCTGCCTCAAAAGGCTTTCTGCCTCCTCCGGACTGTTGCCTGTGCCTCTCATCTCTCGTAGCTCAGCTGGTAAAGAATCTGCCTGCAAGGTGGGAGACCAGGGTTCAATCCCTGGGTTGGGAAGATCCCCTGGAGAAGGGAAAGGCTACCCGCTCCAGCATTCTGGCCTGGAGAATTCGCATGGGGTCACAAAGAGTCGGACACGACCGAGTGACTTTCACTTTCGCTCACCACACTGGCCTAGAGAGTGCTTGTCTTTCCTGCGCTCCACTCACTCGGCCTTTCAACACCCTGCTCTTTGCAGCCCTCTCTTCCCTCTGCTCCAGTAACACCACTCTCTCCCAATTCCCCTTGTAATGCTGACTTCTCCTCATGCTCCTTTATCCACATGCCCCACTCTGCCCCACCCTGGAGTGTGGGGTCCCTCAGGGCTGTGTCCTAGATCTTTGCCCTTTAAGACTCCCTCCCAAAGTGGTCTCAGCCACACCTATGGCTTAACCTGTTTCACCTCTTTCCTGAGTCCCAGACCTGTATACACACTTGCCCAGTCCGTATTCCAATTTGGATGTCTCAGAGGCTCCTCAAAATCGACTAAGCCAAACTTCCCAGCCCCTAAAAACTCCTCAGCCAAGGGACTTCCCTGGTGGTCCAGTGGTTAAGGATCTGCCTTGCAGTTGGGGGGACATGGGTTCCATCTCTCCTTGAAGAACAGGATCCTACATGACAACTAGGGGCAGCTAAGTCCTCATGCCTCAGTGAAAGATCTCCCACGATGCAGTGAAGATCCGACACGCCGTAACTAAGACCCAGTACAGCCAAATAAATAAATATTACAGGAAAACAAACAACCTCCTCATCCAATATTCTCAGCTCAGTAAATGGCTCTATTTAGTTGCTCAAGCCAGAAACCTAGGAGCTTCCCTCTACTGCTTCCTGCTTCACCCTCATAGATTCCATCACCTAGTCTCGCTCTTAGTGAAGCCGCTCAGTCGTGTCCGACTCTTCGTGACCCCATGGACTGTAGCCTCCATAGCCTACCAGGCTCCTCTGTCCATAGGATTTTCCAGGCAATAGTACTGGAGTGGATTGCCATTTCCTTCTCCAGGGGATCTTCCTGACCCAGGGATCGAACCCGAGTCTCCCTCATTGTAGACAGACGCTTTACCATCTGAGCCACCAGGGAAGTCCTAGTCTCGCTCTTAAAGCTCTGGAATTCATAATTCCACACTTGTGTTTAAGGTCTCGCCATCTCTTATCTGGCCCCCTCCAATGGGCTCTGAGCTGGTCCCTCTGCATCCGTCCTGCCAGAGCACCACTTTGAACACTCGAGTCTTACCACATCACTCGGCTGCCTTCAGAGGCTATTTACAAAAGTGGAATGAAACTCAGAGTTCTTCTCAGGACCTCCCTGATTTCTTGCAAGGTCTCCAGGACCCTGTTACCCCTGTGAACTCATCAGGTGTCACTCCCGCCTCACGCACTAGGCAGCCCTCACAACTGCCTTCTTTTCGTTCTCCAGCGATGCCGGACTTCTCTCACCTCAGAGCCTTTGTATACGCTGCTCTCTCCTTCTACCCACACCATCTCCCTACTTGCCCTTTCCACCCTGTGAGCCCTACTCATCCGTCCAGTCTTACCTGAAACACCCCCTTCCTCCCCCTGATGTTGTGTGTATGTTTGAGAGTATTTGTATTTTGTATATCTGGCTGGAGTCCAGGGCATTTCCCTTGGCCAAATGTCACACTTATAATGATTAATTTCACTGTTCGTTCATCAAGAACCCCCTACTTGTGCCAGGCACTGCCGTAGACACCGGGATTGCAGCATCCGAAGGGAGACATTCCTGCACTCAGGGAGTTTTCATCCTTTGTAACATTTCTCTCCCTCCGCTATTTGATTTCAGTTCCTCAAGGAGAAGGTCATGCTTGTTTTGCTGGCCACTGTATCCCAGTGTTCTACCCTACTCATCCGTCCAGTCTCACCTGAAACACCCCCTTCCTCCCCCTGATGTTGTGTGTATGTTTGAGAGTATTTGTACTTTGTATATCTGGCTGGAGTCCAGGGCATTTCCTTTGGCCAAATGTCACACTTATAATGATTAATTTCACTGTTTGTTCATCAAGAACCCCCTACTTGTGCCAGGCACTGCCGTAGACACCGGGATTGCAGCATCCGAAGGGAGACATTCCTGCACTCAGGGAGTTTTCATCCTTTGTAACATTTCTCTCCCTCCGCTATTTGATTTCAGTTCCTCAAGGAGAAGGTCATGCTTGTTTTGCTGGCCACTGTATCCCAGTGTTCAGCACACTAGCATGTTGTCATGGGAATATTCAGTAAACATTTATTTCCTGGCTGTCTGATTGGCCTCCTGAAGTTACTATTGTACTGGACACATAGTAAGTAGAAGCATGTTGAATTACATAAATTCATTCAGGCAACTGTGTCCTTAGAAAAAGGTAATGTTTCAGATTTAGCATTACGGTTTTCAATGTACCATTTGATTTTTAGTGAGGAATTATTCTCTTATTCCTGTTAACCAATATAAATGAAGAAATGAAAAAGACAAACAATTTCAGGGTGAAAGTAATATTAAGAAAATTGGATGGGATGGTCTGATAAAGACAGACCAAAGGGACCTATGCCATATTATATTGAATGATTAGAAAAGTCTTTGCCAAGGAGGGGGAAATTTAAGCAGAAACCTGAATAATAGGAAGGAGACAGCTGTGCAAAAATCCAGGGTGGAGGGTTCCAGACAAAGAAAGTGCAAAGGCTTGGAGGTAGGAATAGGGGGAACAACTGGCAGGAAGGGGGCTGTTTGAGAAGCACAGAGAAGGCTAGGGTGGCTGGAGTCCAGGAGGCAGGGGAAATGAGGCAAGAGGAGGTGGCCAGGGGCTTGCTCACCAAGTGGGCAACAGGCCCAGGCAAGGGTTTAGTACTCTCTTGTGGTTTCAGTGGGGAGATACTGGGGTTTTTAAAGCAGAGAATAAACATGATCTGATTTATGGTTTTTAAGAAAACGACCATCTGCTATGAGAAGAATGGACTAAATAATTTTGACCCTCTTGGCATTAAGACCTCTTAGAAGACCAAAGACTGCTATAGGAAAAAGTAAAATTGCTTTGTTATTCAAAAATCTGACTTTATTTGGGGTTATTACATAATTAAATATGAAATATGTTGACTTTAGTCCTTTCTGGTGAGTTTTAAGTCCTCACCACAAGTAAGGGGACAAGTGACCTGTTTCCTTTAGGGGCCAAAATTCTTATCAAATTTATTAATTAACATGAGACCTGATTTTTTATATTTACTGATCACCGATGAATATGATCCATTAGATGGACATTTAAAAAAAAAAACACGAGTAGGCGCATCTCTGATAAACATCTCCCTTTGACCACTACAAAGTGCGTCACATCATCCCCAGAGCCCTTCTTTCGAAATTCACCGATGCATCTCACATTTGTTACACTCATTATCTGTGAGCAGTGAGCTATGCAACAGAACTGAGACTCATTCTTAGGGACGCATCAGCCTGTCTTATATTTGAAACCTCTTCTCTCCAAGGAAAAAAGAAGACTTTCTTTTCTCATCATGTCATTTTAAAAAAGTATTGAGGTGTTTTTGATCTGGAGCCTTCTTAAAGCATGGGATAATGACTTTGCTAAATCCTACTGGAAATGAAAACACATCTAGAAGCTATGGGCTAACAGAAGCCACACTGTGCATGCTTAGTCAGTCATTCATGCCCAACTCTTTACGACCCTGTGGATTGTAGCCTGCCAGGCTCCTCTGTCCCTGGAATTTTCCAGACAAGAATACTGGAGTGGGTTGCCATTCCCCTCTCCATGGGATCTTCCCAACCCAGAGACTGAACTCAGGTCTCCTGCATTGCAGGGGGATACTTTACTGCCTGAGCCACCAGGGAAGCCCAGAAGCCACATTGCTATCTCTTAAATTAAGGAGATAGCCTGCTGGACCAGATGAATAGGGGCCCTTGATAAGAAATAAAATATACCAACTGGCATTCTCCTTTTTATTTAGTAGCAACACCGTTAAGACATTGTGATGCAAGCCAGCTTACCTTTTAGAAGCCACATCCACAGACAGCAGTAACAGTGCACATAGCCAAGGGCACCGAGAATTCTTTTAAGGAAGGGGCTACTTTTAGTCTCTCAGTCTTTCGACACCGCTTATGGCAACCCACTCCAGCATTTCTGTCTGTAGAATCCCATGGACAAAGGAGCCTGGCAGGCTACAGTCCACGGGGTCACAAGAGTTGGACACGACTTAGCGACTAAACCACCACTGCTTAGGCAAAGGAGCAGAGCGCTAACCTTAGAAAAAGCCTAAGCAGAAGGCTCAGGGCATTAGCGGCTAGAAGGGCACTTGATTCAGAGCCCGTTTGTGCCGGAGTCTGGGAGTCTTCACTTGCAGCTGAAAGCCTCCTGGGCTGAGCTTACGGCTCCAGAACTCATGCTGCGGAGTTGGGGGAGGAGGCCCGCTTCACTGGGAGGAGCCAAGGACCCCTGATAGACCCACGGGGACGAGGCAGGTGTTTGGGGCAAGCTCAGTAGGAGGCAATCCAGGGAGCCCGGGAGGATGGCAGAGTGCTGGGGTAAGAGGGGGACTGGAAGAGGAATTAGGGGTTGCCAGTGGTCTGCATGGTAGGGGCTGATCAAACAGCGGGAACCCTGTCACTGGTCTGAACACCATCAGCCTGACTCTAATACAGCCCAGCCAGGCCGCCAAGGTGGAGCACCAGCACCCAGTGACTGGGCACCAGGTAGAGCCCTAGGCAGGGATCCACGTCCCAGTCTTGGGATCTGGGGTAGGGGGTTGGCCTAGTAAGTAATACTGGGAGAATCCACCTTGTTGCTAAAACCTGAGAAGATGGTCAGAGCCTCCTGGTGGGTTTGAGCCTAAGGACAGAGTTAAATGCTCCAGCTGTGAGCACAGAACACTCTGAGGGAGACCCCCCAGGGGTGGGCACGAGGACCAGGCCGACCAGCAGACCACTCCCTAATACGATATTTAGAACAAGCAGATGCTTCATAAATAGTTGCTGGGGGCTTCCCTGGTGGCTCAGCAGCCCGCCAATGCAGGGGACATGGATTACTCACCCGGGAAGAGCCCATGTGCTGCGGATTAACGAAGCCCATGCGCCACAACTGCTGAGGCTGCGCTCTAGGGCCTGGGAGCCCTAGAGCCTGTGCTCCGCAACAAGAGAAGCCACAGCAGTACTGTAAAGTAATGAGCCTCCAATTAAATAAATTTATATTTTAAAAAATGCATGTTTCCAGTGTCAAAAAAAAAAAAAAAGAAAGAGAAGCCACCTCAACGGGAAGCCCAAGCGCCGCAACTAGAGAGTAGCCTCCGCTCACCGCTACCAGAGAAAAGCCCGCAGAGCAACGAAGACCCAGCACAGCCATAAATAAACCAATTAATTAAACAGCTGCTTAATTATCACCCCAAACTTAACTCTGAAGCACGGCTGTTTCAAGGAGCCAACCTTCATGGCTCTATTTAATTGGGTCATCTAAAAGGTTCACTTTGATAGCATCCCCTTTTCAAACTGTCCTGGAAAAAGCAACACCATTTTACCTGAAAAACTTGAGCCCCGCGTCTGGCTGTCTTTCCCCTGAGCTGACAGTGCCCCCCGGGCCTCCCTCAGAGGCCAGCTGCGGGATGGCATGGCGGAGAGGGGTTACAATGCACGCCTGTGGCGCCTGAAGCAGCGCTGAGCCCAGGCAGCCCCACCAGCCGCCACAGACTGGCAGAGGCAGCCAGACTCCACAGCCAGTGTGGAGTCAAAATGTTTCAGGGCTGAAAAAATATTTCCTGGGCCCCAAGGTGTTCACTGTCTGAGGGGCGGCACCAAGGCCATGGCTGAAAAGCCCAGCCTGGGCAGGGCGTCCAGAAACCTGCCTCTGCCTGTTGAGGCCTCATGGGCCTCCAGGGTCCTAATTTCTAGAAGCCTCCACCACTACTATGTGCAGCTTCTCACACTGGAGAAAAACGTAGCAAGTACTATACAGAAATATAGTACTGAGAATACTGTTAGTAATCATGTGAGCTGATAGACATCAAATATTTTTGACCTGCCAAGCCCCACATATTATCTTATTAAGTCCTCAGAGCAACGTTATGACCTAGGTCTCCTGGTGTTATGAGAAATAGGGTTCATAGCAGAGAAACAGGGTTAACAGACCAAGGAGTCAAAAGGGAAGGCAGTAAAAAGAATCAGAGGGACTTTGCATACTGCAGTGAAAAGTAAAAACTCAATTATATTAGTCTGCTCATTTCCTCGATGGAGGTAGCTAGCTGGCATATCCTCGTATTCTTTTATTTTTTCTTCCTTTCCTTCCTAACCAGTGATATTTTTACCTTGAAAAGACACACACATGCACACACAATCAGGCCTTATTATACACATAAAAATTATTGAACCACCTCATGTGTCTCACCCTATTAATGGGAGGGTTTGTTCCACTAGCTACTCTCCCTACTTTCAGCAGACCATGAGTCAAACCCACGTATCTAAGACACAGTGAGAAAGGAACAAGGCCCTGACTTGAAATATCTTATTTCATCCAGGCAGGATTTCTTCTGCAAAGGTCTCATGCTTTGGTGTCACGGAGAAGCCGAACTTTCTCCTTCTTCCAATTTATCCTTTCGTTTTTCTCCTCTCTCATTCAGTCTTTGAATACCTTCTGACTTTGTGTTTATGCAAAGACATGCATGCACATGCCTAGACTACGTATCTCTCAGAGGCCCCTGGTGTAGGGAAAATCACAGTGCAGTAAGAGAGAATTGTTACAGGCCTTTATAAGCCACGTAACCTGGGCCAAAAAGAGGCAAAAAACAGCTTAGTAAAGTGGTTATAAAGCACCTCACCTACCATGTGCTTAGTCGCCCTGTTGTGTCCGACTCTCTGCAACCCCATGGACTGAAGCTAGCCAGGTTCCTCTGTCCATGGTATTTCACAGGCAAGAATAATGGAGTGGGTTGCCATTTCCTTCTCCAGGGGATCTTCCCAACCCAGGGATCGAACCCATGTCTCCTGTGTCTCCTACAATGCAGGCGGATTCTTTACCTGCTGAGCCATCAGGAAAACCCACCTAACTTACCTTAGACACTCTGTGTATGGTAGACATCATTATTACATCAACTGCATAACATCAAAGCAAGATACAATGTAATTTGCTAGGAAAAGAAGTATGAGATTTGCCTCTGATACCAGCACTAAAAGTACATTTCATTTGGCCTAAAATGTTGTATATAGCCCACTTGAAAACTAGTTGGTCCACAAAGGGTTACTCAAATCTGCCTATTGGGGGTTGAAGAAATGTGGTCATGCTCATCTGATCAGTGGTCATCTCCATCATAATATCCCTTGTCATGGCTTTCAATTAATTCTGAATTCAATGATCTATGTCCATAGAAAGAGCAGGATCACAGATAACCCAAAAGAGCAATTAAGTGTCTAAATCATTCATTTGATTTGTTTTTCATAACAGCTACTTTCCTGTATTACTTAGATCTTGGCTAATGTCAGCATTCTATAAGAATGAATATTAGTTGATGGTAAGAAAAAACTCATAACCTATCTTACCCAGAGGGAAAGTTGAATACTGTTGCATAAAATTTTCAAGGTGTGTCACTGGTGGTGATTTACCACTCTGTATTGTACAGCACATTGTTGTCATTATATCATAAAAATTCCATTTAAATTTTAAATACTTCCTATGGAGCTTCCCTGGTGATTCAGTGGTTAAGAGTCCCCCTTGCAATGCAGGGGACATTGGTTTGATCCCTGGTTCAGGAAGATCCCACATACAGAGGAGCAACTAGGCCTGTGTGCCACAACTACTGAACCCAAGCTCTAGACCCCACACAACATAACTACCGAAGCCCACGCACCCTAGAGCCTGTGCTCCACAGCAAGTCACTGCAGTGAGAAGCCCGTGTGAGGAAGCCAGAGTAGCCCCCATTCCCTGCAACGAGAGAAAGCCCCCGCACAGCAAAGAAGACTCAGCCATAAAAAAATAAATAAATGCTTCCTATGTACACACCAGGGTCTCCCCGGTGGCTCACGGGTAAATGATCCATCTGCTATACAGGAGGCATGGGTTCAATCCCTGGGTCAGGAAGATCCCCTGGAGAAGAAAATGGCAACCCACTCCAGCATTCTGGCCTAGGAACTCCCATGGAGAGGAGTCTGGTGGGCTGCAGTCCATGGGGTCTCAAAAGAGTCCAACACAACCTGGCAACTACAGCACCACCACAACTTGGACACAACTAGCACCAGCAGTGAACTAATCTCCTCGGAACTAGCTCATTATGCTAGTGTGGACATAGTGTTAAGGAAACCAGAGGGCCTATTTTCTCAATTTTTATTGGAGTATAGTTGATATACAATGTTGTGCTAGTTTTAAGTGTACAGCAAGGTGATTCAGTTATACATACACATATGTCCACTCTTTTTTGGATTCTTTTCCCGTATGGGTCATTACAGAGTATTGAGTAGAGTTCCCGTGCTATACGGTGAGTCCATGTTAGTTACCTATTTTGTATGGAGAGAGGGTGTATTTTTTTCAGAGACTAGACTAATTAGCATCTTTCTTTTGGTAGTCCTAGTAAAGTCTGTGACAGGGAACCCGCATGACTCTGAACCCTAAGGTCATCAGGATTGCTGGTAAATACCACAAAGCATGTGTCGTGCAGATCAGTGGCCCCTAAGAATCTTGACTAACTGGTTTATACTATCACCATGTCACCAATGTCACTATTTACCACAAGAGACACTGTGAAACCCTCAACGCAATCTTAATTTATGTTCATTCAACCAAAATCATCAAGTGCCTACGAGGTACAAAGGACTGGCTTCCTCACTGCTTTATCTATAGCAGCGGCTCTCAAAAGGTTGTATGGATCCCTGGGGTTCCTTTCACAGGTACACAAAGTTCTCCCCTTTCCAACTACATATCTCTGCAAAGCTGGACTTGAACTATAGATTGGAATGCAGAAGCAGATAAGAGAGTCTAGTTGTTTTCTATGAAATCAGATATTAAAGAGATTTGCAAAAAGTTAAACAATGCCACTCTTCTTACCAATTTTTTGGGGGGGTTTGGGTAATGCAGCTATTTTTCTTTAAAATGTTATTTACATTAATATGTGATACATTTGTTATTGTTATTTTTCAAAGAATTAATAAAAATATTTAAAAATTTTGTTTTAACTTCTAATATGATAACAATTGATAGTTGTTAAAAATGAAAGAATTTTAGGACTCTCAATAATTTTTAAGAGTCTGAAGGAGTTTCAAGACCTAAAAAGTTTGAGGCCACTGTTCTATTATACATCTATATTATCTATGGACTATAGCCTGCCAGGCTCTTTTAACTTCTAATATGATAACAATTGATAGTTGTTAAAAATGAAAGAATTTTAGGACTCTCAATAATTTTTAAGAGTCTGAAGGAGTTTCAAGACCTAAAAAGTTTGAGGCCACTGTTCTATTATACATCTATATTATCTATGGACTATAGCCTGCCAGGCTCTTCCAGTTCATGGAATTCTCCAGGCAAGAATACTGGAGTGGTATACTGGTAGCCATGCCCTTCTCCGGGGGATCTTCCCGACCCAGGGATTGAACCCAGGTCTCGAACCCAGGTCTCCTCCATTGCAGGCATATTTTTTTTAATTGTCTGAGCCACCAAGGAAGCCCCATGCTGAAATCTTACAGCATCCCAATTCCCTTTGCCAACTTTGTCTTTATAGAACTCATCACTACCTAAAATTACCTCATGTTTATTATTTATCTGTTTTCTCTATATGCCAGTCTTTTGCTTATTTGCTCACAGATACATTCCCTACACGTTTCCCAGACCCCTTTACCCAAGATCATGGGCGGCCCCGGCAGGGGACTGGAGGAGGGACACAGGAGCCCACATTTCTCCCGAGTTCTCCTTGGCCTCCAGCAGGGCGGCATCCTCTCACTGGTTCCAGTTCTACAGAAAGGGCAATGCTCCCAGCTCGTGCTGAGCAGCCTTGGCTCCCAGGTATGAGCCATCCCCTCTCCTTGCTTGCTCTGTCCAATCCTAGGGTGAAGGAGCTTACAGTTCTTGTGATTACCCGAGTGCTTCACCACCCTAGTTTGACATTTCAACTCTCCCCACACTTTAGGGAAAGAACTTAACTCAGTTTCTTCATTTGAGAATAGGGCTAAGGATAATGTCAACTGGGGCTGCTTTGAGGATAGAGGGGGAAAAAAAAATACACACAGGGAAATTCCTGGTGGTCCAATGGTTAGGACTCAGGGATTTCACTGTACAAGCCCGAGGTGCAATCCCTAGTCGGGAAACTAAGATCTCCCAAGTCATGCGGGGAGGTCAAAAGGAAAAAAAAAAACAACAACAAACACATAAAGAACCTTGCATGCTGTTGAGCCCAGAATAGGTAATAAATGTCAACTAATATTATTATTTCTGTACTTTAAACTTTGGAATTACTACCTGACCAAAAAATGGAATCTACTGATTTCAGCAATGTATTCATGTCTGGATTATTTAACTGGTATTCTAATGGATGTGAAAAATTACTTTTTCCAAGATAACTATTGTAATTATATCACGATCAATAGCTTTTCTCAATTTTTATTTCTGTTGGAAAAGAAATGTACATCAAATACTGCAGGAGAAATTCTCTTATATAATCAAGCATTACAAACTACAATAAATCACTGGTTTTTCCTTTTTATACCACCATGAAAAGAAATAAAGCCCAGATGTATTCAGCACTTGGTTCTCTACCAGGAACTCACTAAGAGCCTTATATGCAGTTTGACACTGAATTCTCATAAGCTTATGAGGTGAGTATACTTATTAATACCCCTTAATACCCCTACTTTGCAGATGAGGAGATAGGCTCAGGGACGGTCAGGGCTTGCCAAGGTCACAAAGCCCATGAGAGGAACAGATTTGAACCTGGACTGATAATGAAACCTTACTGTTTTTGGAAAACAAAGCCATCATAACACAACCTATGTGTTATGACAATTACTGTTCACAGATAATTTCCTAGGGGACTTAGTACATATCATTAACATACTTGCTCACAATTCAAAGACACAGAAAGACAGATGCCCTCAGTTCACTTCAGTCGCTCAGTCATGTCCGACTCTTTGCGACCCCATGAACCACAGCACGCCAGGCCTTCCTGTCCATCACCAACTCCCGGAGTCCACCCAAACCCATGTCCACTGAGTTGGTGATGCCATCCAACCATCTCATCCTCTGTCATCCCCTTCTCCTCCTGCCCTCAATCTTTCCCAACATCAGGGTCTTTTTCAAATGAGTCAGATCTTCGCATCAGGTGGCCAAAGTATTGGAGTTTCAGCTTCAACATCAGTCCTTCCAATCAACACCCAGGACTGATCTCCTTTAGGATGGACTGGTTGGATCTCCTTGCAGTCCAAGGGACTCTCAAGAGTATTCTCCAACACTACAGGCTTTTCCTTCCCCATTTTGGGATGGTGAAATGTGAATAGTTCATCTGAAGGCTGAAACAGGTAAATCCCCAATATTCAACAGGTTTCTTCACTCCACTCCTGGAGGCCATAGTAGGATTCCCTGGCTGGGCGAGGCAACCAAGTGATGTTGAAGGAAATTACCCACAAGAAATTACCCACCAAGTAATTCTCAGTGGTTCTCAGATGCTGAGGTTCCATTGCGGTGCCACACAGGCATTAGGGCTCCTCACTTCAGCCAGCCCAAAAGCCAGACAGAAGCCAGCTACTATAGGGTGAATCCCAGGCATAGGCAACGGAATGAACACTTGACTATTGGCTAGAGCTGCTCTCTTAATTCATCACTGCCCTCGAGTCCTGGTATCCTGGGCCAGACAATGTAGAAACACTGAAAACCTAATGCTTAATCTGAATAATGTTTACTTTTCCTGCAGCTGCTGCTGCTAAGTTGCTTCAGTCGTGTCTGACTCTGTGCGACCCCATAGATGGCAGCCCACCAGGCTCCCCCATACCTGGGATTCTCCAGGCAAGAACACTGGAGTGGGTTGCCATTTCCTTCTCCAATGCATGAAAGTGAAAACTGAAAGTGAAGTCGCTCAGTTCCTTTTCCTGAGAGAGAACTAAAAACTCTGGTTTGTCTCTCCATGAAGACAAACATTTTAACTTCCAAAGGATCAATTAGATACATCACTAAGGATGTATTCACACATTAAAAGGATTCTTTGCCAAGCTTTCTTAAAATGCTAAATGCTCTCTGAGAAATTAAAATATCAGCCAAGTGACAAAAATTCAACTGCCTCACAATTTTCAGGAATTTCCTATTCTGTGATATGAACTCTATGGCATAAGTCAATTTACACTGAGATAGTAGCAATTAGTTCACCATGTGTTTACCTCAAGCAGACACATGTAGCTTTACTTCCTGTAAAGCTGGGTGCAGTAGCATGAAGCAGAAACAAGAAGGTAGGGTTGGCTTTGTGAGGCCTCACAGGCTATTCACGTGAATATCTTCTCCAGTTCCTCTGGGGCGCAACCTGGTCTGGCTATCAATGCCAAGCTAAACATCCCACAGACGCTTACCTTTTCTTTCAAAGGATCCACAAGATACAGCAGCAGATGAGGAAAATGGGGGATCAACTCCTCAGGCAAATGAGAGGATTACTGATTCATTTTACCTTCTCTCTTTTCCTATCTGAATTCACCTGAGAAGTCTAACTCTTCACACTGATACTGTGTGATATTGAGATAACACTGAAAGCCTGCCCAGTCGATGTCTCTCCACTGCGCTAAGTGTTTTACAGGCAGTATGTCATTTAATAATCTCAACAGTCCTATGAAGTAGACACTTTTATATGCAATTATGAGCAAACAAGCTCAGAGAGTGAAATTTTTCTAACAAAAGTTGGTAAGTGGGATTAAAACTCAGGTCTAGCAGAGACTAATGCTTTTGTTCCTTTTTGCCACCACCCCCACCTTCCCAAACTGGCTCATCTTCCCAGAGCATCCACTTTACCAGAAGACTTAAGAGAAAGACATGACTTGTGACAAGGAAAACAAGGATAGAAATTAGCCTTTAGAATATAAATTTAGCATGAGTTTTTAAAGATGAAACACCAGAAAGTTCTTACATGCAGATGCCTTAATAGACACTGCTACTGCTGCTAAGTTGCTTCAGTTGTGTCCGACTCTGTGCAACCCCATAGACGGCAGCCCACCAGGCTCCCCCATCCCTGGGATTCTCCAGGCAAGAATACTGAAGTGGGTTGCCATTTCCTTCTCCAGTGCAGGAAAGTGAAAAGTGAAAGTCGTGTCCGACTCTTTGCAACCCCATGGACTGCAGCCTACCAGGCTCCTCCGTCCATGGGATTTTCCAGACAGAATACCGGAGTGGGGTGCCATCGCCTTCTCCTTCTTCTATTATGTAATAGACACTACATGTCTTGAAATCTACAAAGGTCTTTTGAAGGAAATGCTTGAGACTCACTCTCCACATATGAGATCTAGGGCAGGACAATAACTCGGGCTCCCTTCAAAATGACACCGAGTAAGGATACCTTCTTCACCTAGCGGGGAGGCGGAGACCTGTGAGGAGGGCACAGAGAGAAAGACTCTGGTGTCAGGGCCCTGCTGATAGGTATGTACAGCTCAGATAAACAAAAACCTGTGCTCGTTAGCACTCAGCTGGCTCATCAGTGGTAATCCAGTAAGCTATGGGGATCTCGTTCTCACTTCACGCAGCTTATACAACTGCTCCTTCCAATTCTATCTTTGTTCTGGGTTAGAGTTCTAGTTAGCTGGTTTTTTCCCATCCCATTGCATCTCCAGATACATTTCCACATCCCTTAAGGCTTGGTGCTGGGACTTCCCTGGTGGTCCAGTGCCTAAGACTCTGTGTTCCCAATGGAGGGGACCTGGGTTCGATCCCTGGTTGGATCCCTGGATGTTAGACCCCACATACTGCAACTACGAGCTTGCATGCTACAACTAAAGATCCTGCATGCCACAACGAAGACACAGTACAGCCAAATAAATAAATTTAAATTAAAAAAAAAAAAAAAAAACAGCTTGGTGCTGAGTTGATCTGTGTCTCCAAGCAGCACTGACCTCCGCAAGGCAGTCTTCACTGACTAAGGAGGGATGCCATGTCTACAACCACAAACGAGTAAAATCAGCAGGTTACTGTTGTTGTTTAGGTGCTAAATCACGGTCAACTCCTTTGTGACCCTACGGACTGTAGCCCTCCAGGCTCCTTCTGTCCATGAGATTTCCTAGGCAGTATTCCGAGGCAAGAATACTGGCATGGGTTGCCATTTCCTTTTCTAGGGGATCTTCCCAACCCAGGGTTTGGACCTGCAGTGGCAGGCAGATTCTTTACCTCCGAGTCACTAGGGAAGCCCCTAAAAGCAGCAGATACCTCAATTGCAGCCTTTATTTTTCATCTTTGTTTTCCACTGAGTATCACATAGCCTAGAGCCCTTCCCAGCTGATGCTGAGATGTAATGACTTGTCATTTGAGATATAGCTCATTAAAATTACACAGCACGGGTAAGAGAAAACGCAGTGCAGATGGGGACAGCAGGTAATTAGCATTAACTTACAGGGCAACCGCCAGGCCCTCTGGGCTCCCCTCTCTACTCCTTTCCCCCCGACTGCTTCTTAGCACACTGGTGGTCCTCACCATTTTCCAGGGGTATCTCTTGGGGTTTATCGAGTGGGTGTGGTTATTTACCATTGTTCTCAAGAACTCAGCCACAGAGTCCACTTGCCGTAACAAGTGGGAGCAGGGGGCTGGGTGCATCCACAAAAGACCATCAATTCGCCCACAGCGAGTGGGGGTGAGGAAGAGTGGATTCAGCTGTCTCTGCATGGTTTCCATGAACAGATGACTGGATGACTGGATGAATAGATGACTTAATAAACGAGGGGAGGTCAAAATCTAGGGAAGGCAAGTTCTCACCAGGAGCAGAACCTTAGGAGTTACCATCAGCAAGGACCCAGTATGATCTGCATCAGATGCAGGGCCCTTTCTGTTTTCATATCCTTCCCTGTAAATGTGCACTTATGTCAGGACACTTCCTAGAGAGGATTTAACATGTGATGCCGCAGGGAGGGCTAAAACAAGAGTGATGCTGTTCCTGGGGTGAGAACACCACAGACACGAGATGTTGGATTATCTGAGAGTGTGGGCTATAGAGCTGAGCTGCTTTGGGTTTGAATCCTAGGTCTGTCCATGCGACCCTGGGCAAGTGATTTAATCTTTTTCATCGACATGGACCTCATGCTACCTGCCTTATGGGGTCATTTTACAGATTAAATGACATGATGCAGGTTAAGTGTTCAGAAAATTGCAGCTTTGTTATGATGCATTCCCAGTGAGTAAACTCTCAGGGCACCAACAGTTTGTGTATGTCAGTTGCTCAGTCGTGCCTGACTGCAACCCCATAGACTGCAGCCCGCCAGGCTCCTCTGTTCATGGAATTCTCCAGGCAAGAATCCTGGAGTGGACTGCCATTTCCTTCTCCGGGGGATCTTCCCAACCCAGTGATCGAACCCGGGTCTCCTGCATTGCAGGCAGATGCTTTACCATTTGAGTTACCAGGGGTGCCCTGCCAAATAGTTTTTCAGATCCCAAAGGCAAAACATGTTTCCAGAGCCTTAGGAACAACTTGCCAGTTCGCAAGCCTAGCTTGGAGGCTCCATTCTTGGTGCTGAAAACCCTTTTCCCTTCCTCTTGAGAGATCAAACCCAGGGCAGCTCACCCAACACTGATTTTAGTGAATGGCTTGTCCCAGTCGTGACTAGTTGGCTATCTGCCCCCTTTCCCAGCTAACCTACACCCAGTCTCTGCTGAGGTCTGCTGGGTTGAAATGAACCTGGGGAAGATTCTGTACTCTGTCTTTTTTCTTTTTTTGATTTTTTTTTTGGCTGCACTGGGTCTTTGTTGCTGTGCACAGGCTTTCTTCTAGTTGCAGCGAGTGGGGGCTACTCTCTAGCTGAGGTGTTCCAGTGGCTTCTTTTGTTGCTAAGCACAGACTCTTAGGTGCACCAGCTTCAGCAGTTGCAGTGCATGGGTTCAGCTGCCCTTCAGCACGTGGGATCTTCCTGGATCAGGGGTTGAACCCATGTCCCCTACATTGGCAGGCAGATTCTCAACCACTGGACCTCCAAGAAGTCCCCAATACTCAGTCTTTTAAAAACCAAGAGAGATGATCCTTCCCAGTAGCTTTCTCTTTAAAGAGGTAAGTACTCAGCCCTGACAACAGGAGTTGGTCTGACTCCTAAAGAAACGTTGAAATTTCCCAAAGCCCTTGAGGATATTTATGAGCACCACTCCCCTCAACATCAGGCTTCCCTGGTGGCTCAGATGGTAAAGAATTTGCCTGCAATGCCAGAGACCTGGGTTCGATCCCTGGGTCGGGAAGATCCCCTAGAGAAGGGAATAGCTACCCACTCCATTATTCTTGCCTGGATAATTCCATGGACAGAGAAGCCTGGTGGGCTACAGTCCCATATGCGGTCACAAAGAGTCGGATACCACTGAGCAACTAACACTTTCACTTCACTTTCACATGACCCCCACATCACAGAGCAATCCAAGAAAAATGACAGCTAATTTTTAAAAAATCATGTTGAGTCTCTTACAGTGCATTTTGCTTTTATCTGGGGCTAAAATCACTTGATCAGAAATCATCAAGTGGGCTCCAAGAGTTTTGGTTGACAGTTATGTAGAAACATATGCAGAGAGAGAGAGGCAGCTGACATACATTTGTTTTTTAGCACCTCTTCTCTTTCATGCATTGGAGAAGGAAATGGCAACCCACTCCAGTGTTCTTGCCTGGAGCCTCCCAGGGATGGGCGAGCCTGGTGGGCTGCTGTCTATGGGGTCGCACAGAGTCGGACACAACTGAAGAGACTTAGCAGCAGCAGCAGCAGCAGCAGCATGAGGGCCTAGGTAGCGCTAGTGGTGAAGAACCTGCCTGCTAATGTAGGAGACATAAAAGATGCAGGTTAGATTCCTGGGTTGGGAAGATCTTCTGGAGGAGGGCATGGCAACCCACTCTAGTATTCTTGCCTGGAGAATCCCCATGGACAGAGGAGCCCGGAGGGTTACAGTCCACGGGGTCACACACAGTCGGATGCAACTGAAGTGACTGAGCACTTAGCACGGAGGCTTATGGCTCTGGGGTGGGTGTTTTCATTCACACTGCTTCATCTTTGCAACAGCCCTGTGAAATGGGAATCTTCACACAGAGTAATGTAAGCTCAGAGGTTGCGTGTTTACCGATAGCACACGGCGCATAGTGCTTACTACAGTTCCTGTAGCATTTAATAACAGCAGAGCTGGTCTCTGTCTACAAGCCCAGTGCTAGTCCTGCCATACCGTAAGTATATTTTGATGACATATACGCTGGCTTACCAGCATTATCTCAATTTATATCAAAATTTAAAAACCATGAGGGAGACAATAGAAAATAAAAGTTAAAATTTAAGGGCTAGTTCTAAACTCAGTTCCCCAACATCCTATGTTTGAAAAGTTCATCCCTATGGATATTTTTATAGCCTTATGTTTCCTGCCACAATATTTTCAGAGAGGATGAGACTCAGCTGTAGTCTCATGAGAGAGGTTGCCAGAGGGAGGCAGCCAGTTCCACAATGCACTCGTCCACTGAGCAAAGTACTCATTTTGGAAGAATGTGCAGATTAATTTGGAGCAACTCGACATTCTAGGCATTATGGAAACTGCTCAAGGACACAAACTGTCTGCTTCGCTCCTTCTTGGTGCCTAAAATAGGACCCGCTTCTGAACAGGCATTCCACAAACATTTACCGAGTGAGTGAATAACCAAATGCTGTAACAGTAGTCACGGCCCATGAAGCATCTTCCGAAGGCTGTCACCCTCTGCTCAGTCTTGCGACATGGGAACAGATACAGTGTCTGACATACTGCTCAGGCATTTTAGGGCTGATTTTTGAAAGCAGGGGCAAACAAAAACAAAACAAAATAAAACAGAAACAAACAAACAAACCAGAATCATTTCTTTAAAACTTATACCCAAAATCAGGTTTTCTGAAAAAATTTTCCCTCCTAGGTAACCTCCTAAAACCATGATTGAGAAGTCTTTCACCAGGTGAAGGAAATCTGCAGAATAACAATTCATGCTATAATATAAATGGTAATGGGTGACAAGAGCAGCGATTTTTGGCCAGACACTCTTGAACTCAAAACCTAACTTCTAAATGACTGATTAACTGTACAACCTTAGGAAAGCCCCTTGGCTCATTTCAATGTCAGCTTCCTCACTGGTAAAGTGGCGTATTTAATTCATTCAGTTATTATAAGAATTAAGAAAGATTAATGTGCCAGGTCTAGAACTTGATGCTTAGCAAACTCAGTATATGCATGTTCCTTCCCTTTCCTTGCTCTTTCCTTCTCTGACACCCATTTATTCTAAAACTGTAAAGGTAGGTGAGATGATGTCATTATTTTTTAAATGTTCTTATTCCTCCTGCTCAAAGACATTTTAAAAACATGAGTTGGAGTAGCACTAAGTTTTCAACTCCCTTTTTTTCTAAGTGTCAGATCTGAGATTTAAGTCCCATTATATAACAGAAAAACAGGGAAGCTGGGGGCTAGAACAGAAAAATTATTGTGATTAGCCAGGCAATGGAATTTAAAAAGTGGGTGGCTGTGGCTTTCTATTTTTCTTTCGTTACCTCTAAAAGCGGTTAAAAAAGAGATACAATCAAAGAGGAGGTGGCCCTTGCTTCTGAAATTACTCCTGTTTTAGGAGCCTTTGCAGGAACATCTGTTGGCTTTTTAACAAAGGAAACTGGGGAGGATCAACAAAGAGTGGAGGAGACTCTGGTTCACAAGGGAGCCACATCTGTTTGGTATTCTCCCAACCGAGAAGGCTTGACTTCTGAAATAGCCCGGGTATCCTAGTTAAATCAGGGTACAGAAACAGATGAGCGTTTTTCTTTCAGCGGTAGAGATCAACAGCTGTTTATATCCTTTAATACCTAACTGAGGCTGAAGCCTTCACATCTGTCTGTATTTTTCCGGTTCTGGTTCCTCGAATCACAGTGGGGAGGAGGGGAAGTTTGAACTCCTCCCAATTCCCAGACAGGAAGACAAGAAATATGCCCAGGATTCAAAGCCATAATGCTAAGCAGAACTCCCAAATTTCTCATCCGCCCAGGGTCTGCTGTTGGCTGGAAATTCCTCTTTCACTTTATCCTGACAGACACCTTGATCATTTTCATGATAATGACTCATGGCAGCACCAAGATCAAAAAGAAGGAAAGTAGGCTAGAATCAGGGGGAGGAAGAAGCAGAGGAAATGAATTCTCATAGAGAAAGTGGCTCCAAAAAGACAAGTTTTTGCAAAGACAGCAACAGTGTTATCTGAGGGCAAACAGCAGAGGTGAGCAGGATACTAATGAAGACCATCAGGGTGGTGGTGGATGGTGGTGGTTTTTACTAACCCCTATCATTTTAACCCTCTTCATGGATCACAGCCTTGTCTCGTGGCAAAGGGGCTTGTATAACTTAATAAAGCTATGAGCCATGCCATGCAGGGCCCCCCAAGATGGACAGGTCACGGTAGAGAGTTCTGACAAAATGTGCTCCACTGGAAGAGAGAATGGCAAACCATGCCAGTATTCTTGCTGCAAGAACCCCATGAACAATTCAAAAAGGCAAAAAGATATCACATCAGAAGATGAGCCTCCCAGGTCAGAAGGTGTCCAATATGCTACTGGGGAAGAGGGAAGGGCAATTAATAATAATAATAGCTCCAGAAAGAATGATGCAGCTGGGCCAAAGTAGAAATCCCAGAGCCAACTCATTGGGAAAGACCCTGGTGCTGGGAAAGATTAAGGGCAGGAGAAAGGGGTGACAGAGGATGAGATGGTTGGATGGCATTATTGACTCAATGAACAGGAATTTGAGCAAACTCAGGGAGATACTTAAGGACAGAGGAGCCTGTTGTACTGCAGTCTATGGTGTTGCAAAGAGTCAGACACAACTTAGCGACTGAACAACAAACGTTTTAATCTTGGAAAAGTTAAACAGAGAAAATTAAACCCCATGGAAGGCAAGGTGCAGGAAATACCCAGGAATGATGATAATGGGTTTCAGAGACATTTGCTTACTTTGATCACCAGCACCATAGCATACACATGCTGGAACTTTATAAGGATTATTTTTCTATCCATCTATCCATCCAACAACTTGTAAAGCACCAGGACTGGACTTGGTGCTCAAATAGTCAACTGAATAAGACATATTCCATAACTTTAAGGGATTTACATTCTGAAAGATGACAGTCTTCACAGAGGAGATGGTATAAAGGATGCATGAGAATTCATTAGACAGAGATGTTAGGGGATTTCAAAGGAGAGAAGGACGTGGATAAAACCAGAGAAATAAGAAACAAACCATTCCTGGGGAAGGGACGGAAAGTATTCTGGGTGGTTACAATAAACAAGAAGAGTGGGAGGAGCTTACTAAAAGTACAGATACTTAGGCCTCACCTAAGAGATTCTGATTTAGTTGTTGAGGGAGAAAACCAAGGAATTTAAATTTTGAAAAGAAGACCTGAGTAATTCTGATACATACAAAAGTTTGCCAACTCTAATGTATACAGATGAACATTTCTTGAAAGATGCTAACAGTATTCCATTAAGAAAGAAGGTACCAGGTTCAAACTAAGGTACACTGAAAGTGAAAGTGTTAGTCGCTCAGTGGTGTCCAACTCTTTGCAACCCCACAGACTGTAGCCTGCCAGGTTCCTCTGTCCATGGAATTCTCCAGGCAAGAATCCTGGAGTGGGTAGCCATTCCCTTCTCCAGGGGATTTTCCTGACCCAGGGATCAAACCCACATGTCCTGCATTAGCAGGCAGATTCTTTTACCATCTGAGCCACCAGGGAAGACCCTACATACTACCATATTCTTTTCTTGGAGATTTGAGTTCAGTTCAATTGCTCAGTCATGTCTGACTTTTTGCAACCCCATGGACCACAGCACACCAGGCCGCCCTGTCCATCACCAACTCTCGGAGTTTACTTAAACTCATGTCCATTGAGTTGGTGATGCCATCCAACTGTCTCATCCTCTGTTGTCCCCTTCTCCTCCTGCCTTCAATCTTTCCCAGCATCAGGGTCTTTTCAAATGAGTTAGTTCTTCTCATCAGGTGACCAAAGTACTGGAGTTTCAGCTTCAGCATCGGTCCTTCCAATGAATATTCAGGACTGATTTCCTTTAGGATTGACTGGTTTGATTTCTTTGCAGTCCAAGGGACTCTCAAGAGTCTTCTCCAACACCACAGTTCAAAAGCATCAATTCTTCAGTTCTCAGCTTTCTTTATAATCCACCTCTCACATTCACACATGCTGCTGCTGCTGCTGCTAAGTTGCATCAGTTGTTTCCAACTCTGTGCCACCCCATAGACGGCAGCCTATCAGGCTCCTCCGTCTATGGGATTTTCTAGGCAAGAGTACTGGAGTGGGTCACCAGTGCCTTCTATACATGACTACTGGAAAAACCATAGCCTTGACTAGATGGACCTTTGTTGGCAAAGTAATGTCTCTGCTTTTTAATATGCTGTCTAAGTTGGTCATAACTTTTCTTCCAAGGAGTAAGCATCTTTTAATTTCATGGCTGCAGTTATAAGAGTACTGGAGTGGGTCACCAGTGCCTTCTATACATGACTACTGGAAAAACCATAGCCTTGACTAGATGGACCTTTGTTGGCAAAGTAATGTCTCTGCTTTTTAATATGCTGTCTAAGTTGGTCATAACTTTTCTTCCAAGGAGTAAGCATCTTTTAATTTCATGGCTGCAGTTACCATCTGCAGTGATTTTGGAGCTCCAAAAAATAAAGTCTATCACTGTTTCCACTGTTTCCCCATCTATTTGCCATGAAGTGATGGGACCAGACGCCATGATCTTAGTTTTCTGAATGTTGAGCTTTAAAGCAACTTTTTCACTCTCCGCTTTCACTTTCATCAAGAGGCTCTTTAATTCTTCTTCACTTTCTGCCATAAGGGTGGTGTCAATTGCATATCTGAGGTTATTGATATTTCTCCCGGCAATCTTGATTCCAACTTGTGCTTCACCCAGCCCAGCATTTCTCATGATGTACTCTGCATATAAGTTAAATAACCAGGGTGACAATATACAGCCTTGATGTACTCTTTTTCCTATTTGGAACCAGTCTGTTGTTCCATGTCCAGTTCTAATTGTTGCTTCCTGACCTGCATACAGATTTCTCAAGAGATTTCTTGGAGATTTAATGCACATTAATATAAAGTCCTTCAGTAAAGAAATCAATTTTACTCACCATTTCCCAAACTTATTTTTCCATGGGGAAAAAAAAAGACAAAACATACGCACCTATTAAGATCTCTAAGAACACTTTCATACTGTGAAGTCCATATTGGGAAGAGCTGAAACAATGGATTCTGATCAAGTGAGCATGCCCCAAGCATAGTGAATGGCTAAGGAAACCATTTAGAAAAAGAAAGCAAAGTCAATTACTCTGAGAGATCCAGCAGCATCCACTGATTTCCTCCAAAGTCTAAAATCACCTATGATGTCCTATTTTCCAAGGAGACTGCCAGAAGCTTCCTCGCCCTTAAGTAACACACCAGGCTCTGTGATGTTATTTCTGGTCAGCAACTTTGTGTGGTAACCACAGTTGCCAGAGAGAACAGAAGTGCCCAGAGTTCAAAGCATCAAAGAACAGAAACAGAAGGGGGAGGACAATGAGGAGGGATCCTTGCCCAGATTTATTTATCTTTATTGCTATCACATGTTCTGCACAGAGCCTTGGCAGTGGCTTGTAATGCTTTCGGAAAAGACAAATTCCTCCCAGCTCTAAAAGAAGCCTCCAACAGTCAATGAAAATGCAAGACGTGAGCCCAGGAAATTTCTACTCCTCCAAGGCACCAGTTATACAGCTAGGGGAGTTTCTGAAACCTGCCTTCTTCTTCCTATGCTGGCGAGTCAATCAAGGGGGACTGTGTTATCATGCACCCCACCTCCTGCCCTACAAGAGCCAGCAGAGAGAAAGTGCAAGAGGAGATCAGGCAAGGCAAGGCAACAAGAGGAACCGGAGCAAATTGGTTTGCGTGCTGAATATTTCAAGATGGACATGCTACCCTAGTCAAGTAAAATATGTCTTATTTTTATATAAGCAATTACTTCCATTCACCCCACTTCAACTTCCCATATGCCATATGGGGACACATGCCCCATATAAAGGTGATTTCAGCAATGTGTTTCAAATGCTTTTTTTTTTAATACCCCAACCTTCTCAGATCTTTTCAATAATATTTTGCGACATCATAAGTATTTTTTCACTCATTCTACAAATAGTTTCTCAGTGCCTAAAAGGTTCCAGGGTACCATACTGGGCATCAGAGGTACAACAAGGCAAGGAGGAGAGTGTTCATCTCTATTGACCCAAAGGCCCTAAAACTGAATTGTAAATTCATCCTGCCAGGCAGGCAGACCCAATGATCATCAGCATAAAGAAATAAAAGACATGGAAAAGGTCTGGTCCTTCCCCTTGAAGAGTTTCATGGCTTTTAGTACAAAGCAGATGAAAGCATTTACATTCCAAGTGTCTGGGTTGGTCTAGTCACTCCATAATGGTCCAGGTTTAATAGAACAGCCAGGAATTAATACCTATGATCAAGGAAGAAGAGAATGCCAGGATCTTGTTTCTCCAAAATGCCAACTACCTGTTTGTTCAATTCCCAAACAAATCCATGGATTTTCACATTGGGATTTCTCATCCGGAGAGATGACTACCAATCATTGCACTAGAGTTAATGTAACTAACCAGTTAATTATCTCCAAATTAAAAATTTCACTAGGAACTCTGGGTGGGTTTGGAGTCTAATCCTAAGGAAGTCAATAAGATCAAATTTAACTTTTCATCAAGCCAATGTTCCCTACTGCTGAGGACCACAGAATAATTATAAGTGGTCCACACATGATTTTTTTCCCATAAGGTCCTTAGATATGAAAAAAGAAACTGAAGATACATGAATGATGGGATTTAGGGAAACAGTGACATGGATGCTATCCAGCATTCAAAGCAGGCCGCTTCAGAAGAAGCCTCTGCCAACTTTCCAAGCTTGGGTGGGATGTGACAAAATAACCAGGCAGCTGATCCCAGACTTACCCACACACGTTGGAAAGATGTCTTCATTGTTGATCTGGACCTCAATCCAATCCATGAGAAGGTTCATGTACTGGGGGGCCGGCAGGGCAGTCGGCTTCTTGTACTTGAGGTCATCCTGCCACCGGTATTCGTACTTGGGGCCCCCTGACATCACAGGGCAGGTCCGTTCGGTGCAGAACTCACAGATGGTGCCGTAGATGAGGTTGATGCGATTGAAGAAGTCCACCACGTGCACCGCCACCCAGTCATTCTGGTCCTCCCCACTGGGCAGCTGCACGGCTGCCTTCAAGTCCACGCCCGAGTTGAGGGAGGCCTGAGCCCGTTTGTGGAGTTCGAACCTCTGCGTGCCAGGTTCAAATTTCCTCTTTGGCCGGAAGGTCTTGTCCTTGTTGAACACCTGCTTCAAGGCTATGGACATGGTCTGCTCCTTCTCTCTCTTCCTTCAGCAGGAAGTAAAAAGGCAACTGGGACCTTTCAGTGAGAGATCGCAACCCAACAGGGGTTTCCGCTGCCAGCCCTCTGGTCCCAGTCTTGTGGTCTGCAGCTCTCAGTCTCTTTTAGATAGCCCTTTCCATCTTCCTCTTGAATGATTTCCAGGGGAGCTTCATGTTTCTTCCTAAAGGTAGGAGAGGAAAAGGGTCTCATTAGTGTTCCACTTGTATTTAAGAAATAGCAAAGGGTTAGACCCGATTTCCACCTTGCTTCTGACTGTGCCCACTTACATCCAGGTATAATAATGTAGAAGTCAAGCCAAACCCTTGAGAATCTGTATTGGTGATCAAATCATACAACCCAAGGTGAAAAGGTATCACACCCTTTTTCTTTACAGCCTTAGTCAAATCTCTGACAATTTCTCGCTAAGTGGTCATAGTTTCAATGGGCTGCTCCAAGGTGTTAAGGATGAACATGACAGTCAATAACATTCCCATATGCTCCTTTTTAGAGTATCTTCCCCACCCTTCACTACCCTTGAGTAAGCATGAGGACATGACCCCCATCCTCTTGGACACACCTGATTGGAGCACATTTCCCTGGAAACTTGGAATCAGGATCTGGCCTCTGTATTATCCCTTAGAAGTGACGAAAACTGGGCCTGCTTGACACTATTTACAATAGCCAAGACAGGAGAACAAAAGACTGGTTCCAAATCTGGAAAGGAGTATGTCAAGGCTGTATATCATCACCCTGCATAAGTAACTTATATGCAGAGTACATCATGTGAAATGCTGGGCTGGATGAAGCACAAGCTTGAATCAAGATTGCCGGGAGAAATATCAATAACCTCAGGTACCCAGATAACACCACCCTTACGGCAGAAAGCAAAGAAGAACTAAGAGCCTCTTGATGAAAGTGAAAGAGGAGAGTGAAAAAGCTGGCTTAAAACTCAACATTCAGAAAACTAAGATCATAGCATCTGGTCCCATCACTTCATGGCAAATAGATGGGGAAACAATGAGTCACTTTATTTTCCTGGGCTCCAAAATCACTGCAGATGGTGACTGGAGCCATGAACTTAAAAGACACTTGCTCTTTGGAAGAAAAGCTATGACCAACCTAGACAGCATATTAAAAAGCAGAGACATTACTTTACCAACAAAGGTCCATCTAGTCAAAGCTATGGTTTTCCCAGTAGTCATGTATGTGTGTGAGAGTTGGACCATAAAGAAAGTTGAGCGCCGAAGAATTGATGTTTTTGAACTGTGATGTTGGAAAAGGCTCTTGAGAGTCCCTTGGACTGCAAGGAGATCCAACCAGTCAATCTAAAAGGAAATCAGTCCTGAATATTCATTGGAAGGACTGATGATGAAACTGAAACACCAATATTTCGCCACCTAATGCAAAGAACTGAATCATTGTAAAAGACTCCGATGCTGGGAAAGATTGAAGGCAGGAGGAGAAGGGGATGACAGAAGATGAGACGGTTGGATGGCATCATCGACTTGATGGGCATGAGTTTGAGCAAGCTTCGGGAGTTGGTGATGGACAGGGAAGCCTGGCATTCTGCTGTCCATGGGGTCGCAAAGAATCAGACATGACTGAGCGACTGAACTGAACTGAAGACCTAAGACATGGAAACAATGTAAATGTTCATTGACAGATGAATGGATAAAGAAGATGTAGTTATATATATATATACAATTGAATATGACTCAGCCATAAGAAGAATTAAATAACGCCATCTGCAGCAACATGGATGGACCTGCAGATTACCATGCTAAATGAAGTAAGTCAGGCAGAGAAAGACAAATACCATATGATATCACTTATATGTGGAATCTAAAATATGACACAAATGAAATTATTTACAAAACAGAAACAGACTCACAGATATAGAGAGCAGGTGGTTGCCAAGGAGGAGAGTTGGGGGAGGACTGGGGTTTGGGAGCAGCAGATGCAAACTATTATATACATGTATAACTGAATCCCTTTGCTGTGCCCTGGAAAACAACACAGCACTGTAAATCAATGATACTGCAATAAAGTAAGCTTTAAGAATTGATTCCATTGAGCCCTCTTTGGACCATGGGTAGTACAGTTGAGAAACCTGGACTTGCAGAGAGAGGAGAAAGGAGAAGGGAAGGGGTAGAGAAAGAAGAAGAGAAAGAAGTGAAGGAGGGGGAAGGGAAGGAAGATGCCATGGACAGAGGAAAAGAGGCAAAAACACAAGTGGCCACAGGGAGAGAACAACAAGAGAAAAGGGGAGAGGCAGTGGGGAGAGAGTAGCCTCTTTTGTTTTTAACTTTTTATTTTTATTGGAGTATAGCCTATTAAAGATACAACAGTTTTAGGTAAACATTGAAGGCCCTCAGCCACACTTCTTTTGTTCTCGATAGTCTTTCAGGAACTGGTTCCAATTCCTCTTGAAGTCTGGTTGTATCTCCAACCCTTGGGATCGATTTCCCTTAGGAAAAGGGCTGTTTTTCTTTAGGACTGACCGGTTTGATCTTCTTGCTGTCCAAGGGACTCTCAAGAGATCCCTTGGGACACATGTATTGTTCTTGAATGAGTCAAATAAATATCTCATTTTACTCCAGCCAACTTGAGTAAGTTGTTTCTTTCTAAGAATCCCTAACTGTGACAGTATTTATCACCCCTAAACATGCCATCCTTCACATCTTTAATATCACACCCTAGATAGTGCTTTGAGGCAGAGCTGCCCATCAAACTTCCTGTGATAATGCAGATGTTCTATATATTTATTGTCCAATATGGTATCCACTAGCCACATGTGTCTACTGAGCACTAAAAAGGTGGCTAGGATGACTCAGAAACTAAATTTTTCATTTTATTTAATTTTAATTAATTTTTAAAAATTGATTGATTTAATTAAATAATAATCCCAAAAGCCATATGTGGCTAGTGGTTGTCATATTGGACATTGCAGCTTTGAAGTCTTCAATGTTCTCTTCTGGCACCTCATTTCACCCTTTCAAAATTTTGGTGTGGTTTAGAGTAGATTTCGAGCAGGTGTAGTAGATTTGTAGTAGGTATCATTATCCCTGGGTCTCCAAGACCTGCTTTCCTAGTAGCTCAGACAGTAAAGCAACTGCCTGCAATACAAAAGACCCAGGTTCAAACCCTGGGTTGGAAAGATCCCCTGAAGATGGAAATGGCAACCCACTCCAGTATTCTTGCCTGGAGAATTTCATGGACAGACTAAGAGGGGCCACAAAGAGTTGGACACGACTGAGTGACTAACACACACACAAAGTAACCTCAGTATCCAAGAGATAAAAGTAGTTGTAAATAAGGCCCCATATCAAGTAGGGGCACGGTTAGGACTGAGATTCAGTTTTCGACTCCCAGCAAATGCGCTTTCCACATAGTCTTACATTCAAAAAAGTGATCCTCCTCAATCTGTCTTTCCTAGTGGTTCATTCATAAAGCCTCTTTATCTAGCGCTTCCATGCACATATTCCCCTAAAAACACAAGTATTGAGTGGCTGGAATTAAAGACTGTGTCCTGTGGCCTGAAAACAGAGTTGAGACCGTTGATCTGCCCATGGATCAAGCCCTAGCAAAATTAGCCCACAGCTGTGGCCAGAGCCAGAGGAGCCCATCATGGCATCTGTTGAGATGGACTTGAGGCACGATCCCACTGATCTGCCATTTTCCTGCCAAGCAGGGGTTCCGGTAGGCCACACTCGAACAGGGTTTGGTGATGCATTCAAACTTAAGTTATTCAAGCAAAACAAAAACAGAACCCAAAACCATCTAAGACACCTCGATTCCCTCTCATAGACTCTGGTCTTGGTTCAGAAGTGTTGATTATTCCGTTAAAGGCCTCCTCTGGCAACTCGCTGAAGCCTCAGTCTGCTTACTTCCTCCCTCTAAACCCCATCCTCTTCCTATTAGCTTTTCACTGCCAGACTGTGTATCAGTGAGGTGTTTTTTTCCCTCATCACTTGGCCTTGAGTATACACACTCCCCACAAGGAGACCTGTGTGGAAAAGTGGGTCACGGGGCACCCTGCCTTAGGCTGTCTGGGAAATCACATTTCCGGTCACTTCAGAACATCTCCAGGAAGGTTATCAGCACACTCTGCAAACTCTAGGGAAAGAAAGGGGCAATCTCGTTTGAAAAAGAAAAAAAAAAAAAAAAACCTTCCCAAAGGGTGAATCTGCCTGAAAAGAAACAAGAAAACCAAAGGCCTTCAAAGAGCATTTCCAAAATAAAACCAGGAGCTAGAGGTTGGGAAGATAGAGAGAGGAGGATGAGGGCTTTTATTTCCTCTTAAAAGAGACAATAGTCCTTCTGTATTGCAAATGCTTAATTGCTGACAGTAAAGCAGCAAGAACCCAACAGCCGCCCCCTCACGGCTCCAGTAAATAAGACTTGCTGTTCTGTTATTCTGATAATGAGGGGACCATCCATTCCCACGGTCCGCAAAGCAGTCTTCTCTTATCACCTTACATGACCCTCGTTGTCATTAATTCGGCTGTTTCCCCATGCCCTGGAGTGTCTGCACAGACACCAGCGTGGAAGACTACCTTTGTACCAGGCTGTCGTGGACACCATCACGTCCCTCTGGTGCCTCTGCTGAGAGCGTGCGAATGTACAGAATAATCACTGCAAATCCTCCATATCACAAAGCCCTCAGTGCATGGTACTCACTAAGGTTTAAATAAATATTAAACCCTTGTTTGAGGTTGGGAATTTTTCTTCCACAGATACTCACATAACTAACTTCAAGATGTCAATCTCTTGAACCAGATCAATGTTTATGTAAACCTTCGTATTAACCTCTCAGTTGTGTCTTGACCCTTTGCTACCCGGTGGATGTAGCCTGCCAGGCTCCTCTGTCCATGGGGATTCTCCAGGCAAGAATACTGGAGTGGGTAGCCAGGCTCTCCTCCAGGGGACCTTCCCAATTCAGGGATGGAATCCAGGTCTCCTGCATTACAGGTGTATTCTTTACCACTGAGCCACCAGGGAAGCCCCATTCAAACCTTTAACCTCTTTTTTTCCCCTTGCCCCAGTGTTACAGGCTTAAGTGAGGGAAAAATCATCTTTGGAGGATTATTTCTCAACCAAGTAATTTAATGTGCTGCTCTTGGCTACCATTGATTAAACTCTGCTGCTGCTGCTAAGTCGCTTCAGTCGTGTCCGACTCTGTGTGACCCCATAGACGGCAGCCCACCAGTCTCCCCCTTCCCTGGGATTCTCCAGGCAAGAACACTGGAGTGGGTTGCCACTTCCTTCTCCAATGCATGAAAGTGAAAAGTGAAAGGGAAGTCGCTCAGTCATGTCCAACTCTTCACCACCCCATGGACTGCAACCTACCAGGCTCCTCTGTCCATGGGATTCTCCAGGCAAGAGTACTGGAGTGGGGTGCCATCCCCTTCTCCGATGATTAAACTATGCACCAGATTTTTACATATATTATTTACATTTTAACCCTCACCTCCATGACAGGGGGCTTCCTGGGTGGTGCTAACAGTAAAGAACCCACCAGCCAATGCAGGAGACATGAGAAACACGGGTTCGATTCCTGGGTCAGAAAGATCCCCTTGAGGAGGGCATGGCAACCCACTCCAGTATTCTTTCCTGGAGAATCCCATGGACAGAGGAGCCTGGTGGGCTACACTCCATAAGGTCGCAGAGAGTTGGACATGACTGAAGCAACCTAGCACACGCGCACTGCATGATAGATGGTTTTATAGAAAAAGAAATTGAGACTCAACCACATGAAATAATTTTGCTGAGATCATAAAATAGTAAAGGTTAAATTTTGAATCCAGACCTCTCTGATACTGAAATACATATGACTTTTTTTCTTACTTAAGTTGTTTTTAAATCTCATGACCATCTTTATGTTTTCAAAGGCCCTTCAGATATAGATCTCCCAGTTCCTCACAACATGACTACAAAGGAAGCTAGAACAGGTGGTATTCTTATTGCCATTTTACAGATGAAGAAACTCTGACCTCCTAGTGGTGTTTCAAACATGTTCATCATTCTGACATCATTCAGATGTGAGGATGTCTCTTCCGGTCAAACTTTTTTTTTAATATTTATTAGGCTGTGCCAGGTCTTAGTTGTGACACGTCAGATCTTTAGCTGTGGCACATGGGATCTAGTTCCCTGACTAGGGATTGAACCCAGGCCCCCTACATTTGGGAGCACAGGGTCTTAGCCACTGGACTACCAGGGAAGTCCTCCAGTTAAAACTTTTTGTCTAAAGTTTTCTGGAACAGGGATAGGTTGGTCAGTGGGCCCCCATGTTTAAAGACAAGGGCACTCCAAGAAAGATAAAAACAAATTCAGCATGTCACTGAACGAACAAAGAGGCACCTGTCCGTGTCTTTATCTGAGAATCAGATGCTCTACTGAGGCAAGTGCCCAAAAGAGTTTTGAAATTAAAAGGCACCAAGAAATCCATCCAATCTGACTTTTAATATAGAGCCCCATCAGGATCCTTACCCGCAATGGATACTGTAGGCTTATGAAATGGTTAGAGCAGCATCTCTTGAATGTGAACATGGGATCTTGTTAAAATGCAGCTTCTGGTCCAGTAGGTCTGGGCTGGCACCTAAGAATTTACGTTTCTAGCAAGTTCCCAGGTAATGCCAAATCTCTAAGTCCATGGACGACACTTCCACTAACAAGGTCTGATCTAACCAAGAGGGCTTGTTAGAAATGCAGACTCTCAGGCCTCTCCCCAGACCCAGTAGATCTACGCTTGCATTTTAACAAAATCTCCGAAGTACATGCTTGGAAGGGTACTGGGTGAGCAAGCTGGGAAAAGGGAAGAACTAATACACTTCCATGTTTTGTTTGGTCAAGAGTTTGCTTCATAAACCTAGTTTTCTTTTTTTTCCCACTGAACTCTTAACTTCAATTTACTCTGTCTTTCGATTATAAACTATACATTATCTTAATATCACACTTCTAGTATTTTTTCACCAAGAGAAATCACATCTATTTTCATAAAACATTACAGACATTGTATGTATTTAAACCTACTGGGTTTTTGTTTGTTTGCTTTTAAGGCCATTTTGCTTAAAGTAACTAGACTCCAATTAAAAAAACAAATCTCATTTTCAGCTGCGTGTGTGTCTGTTTGAGAAAAAGAATGAGGAGAGACTCAGTGTTTTGAATACAATTGCCTTGACAGATGGTAACAATGACCAGGTCTTCTGATCTGGCTGGACTCGGACAGCACAGCCCCTGGATCAGGAGGGTCCCTGTGAATATCTTCTTGTAAATGCCAGATGGGCTCCCACGGCCGCACACAGGAAAGCTGCTTCGGCTCAACAATGTGGCAGAAGCAACAACACAGTTATTTTTCTCTGTCTTTGTCTGGTCTCCAAAAAGAAAAGATCAAGTCACCAGTTTTGCCCCCTGGCTAAAAACTATAGCAAATTTTATGTTATGACTAACACCTACTACAATGCTGGTACTTAATACATATCTGAAGCCAACTGCTCATGCCACCAATAAACCTTTTCTAGGACACAGAGTTAATTAAAATCCGGGCCCTGCCTTTGAAAAGTCCACAGTTTGTTGTCTAATTTTAAGGTCAGTTCTTGGGCTTTTGCCTTTTTAGCTACAAAGTTAAATGCCCCCACATGGATTATGATGAGATTCCTGTACAGTATTACTCAGGTCAAGAACGAAAAGGACAATGAAGAGAAAAATGGAAATTCAAATAAACAGTGTAGAATTGACAGGAGCTCAATGTGTTCTCCATATTTTCTGCTAAATAGATCAATATAGCAATAAAATACGTGCACTATAAAAATATACAGAGAGCATTCAGCTGGGCAGCAAGAAAATGTTGTTGAGGTAACTAAGCAACACTGGCAAGGAAAGTTCTTCTTTTTCTTTTCCTCTTGATGTCTTCTAACTTATTAGCTGAAAAATCAGAGTCCTCGCCAAGAAGAAGGGAGAAACGAAACAACTCTCCCATCCACTCCTGAGAGATGCATCCTCTTTAGGATCTCTAGAAATTGGTAGTACAGAGGCTGGGCAGGACAGAAAGCAGAGGGTGACATTAGCCAGGGGAAGGAAGCTTACTGTCTTCTCTGTAGGAAGAAGCACTCCTTCTAGCAGGACCAGCTGGCAGGGCAATTCACTACAGGAAGGACTTAGGAACATGGGAGCCCCAGAAGCACCTCACATGAGGGAATTTCTGTGCCATCTTCTTTGTGGGGCCCCCCAGGAGCTAGGATGATGCCTGGAACGGAGCCAACTTCACTAAGGGTTTGCTGAATGAATGAATACATGACAGTGAATGAAGAACCCTTTGCATCAAAGTGAAACGACAAAAATGAAACCAAACCAGTTTTTCTCCTATCTTTCATTATTTGGGGATTTGACCTGAAGCTGCAAGTTCACTGCCAGCACACTGAGGGCAGATTTTACCAACAGTTGGGCTGTTCTGAAGCATCCTCTCCTGAGAGGTCAAGACATGTGTCCATCTTCTCTCTCAAAGCGGCTGCTCCTTTCCCATGAGTTACCTAAAATTGCAGCTCTTTGAAATTAAAGAATGACTCATCTGATTTCTTACCTTTCCACTATATTTTTTCTCTTTAGGGCTAGAATAGTCCATGGAACCCTCCTTTAACACCTCAAATATTGAATAAAAGTAGATTAGGTTTCTATTTTAGAGAAATGTATGTATGTATGTATGTATGTGTGTGTGTGTGTGTGTGTGTGTGTGTGCGTGTGTGCATGGATGCACACACAAATAATTTCTACATCATCTGACCTTCTTAGGCTCCAATAGAAGGATTGTACCTAAAAATGTGACTCTATCGACCTTTATGGAATGTTTTACTCCTGCCTAGTCATTAGGCGCTATCTTTGCTCACAAACCAGTCCCCAGATTGGAGAGATTCCTGCCTAAGAAGCAATCTTGCTTTTTTTTTTTTTTTGATCCAACTAATCTATCTCCTTATCTTTGAGCCGCCACATTGTTGCATTTTAGACTAGTTGGGAAAAACAGTGCTGCCTCATTTACATCTTCAAAGGCATGTATGATTTCAGAGCTTTAAAATGCCCAGTTTCTGAACACAGATCAAGTCAGTACAAACAGGTGTAGACCCACAGAAGTCTGTCACATGACCATCACTCCCCATTAATTTCTAGCTCTTCAGTGTTCATTCAAGTTGCTTCCTCATTGCTTATTTGCATATTTCAGTCACCAGTGTAGGCAGTCTAGCATTAAGAATATGAGTAAGTCTTCCAAAGATAAAAACATTGCCTGCAAGCTTGTATATTGCAGCGGCAGCAGTGGTAGGTCAACGCACAGGTTTTATAGCAGAGACCCGTAAGAATCCTCCACTTCACAGCCTCGGAAACATCACCATTCAGGAGAGGACATTCAGTGGTAAGAAAGACTGAAAAGAATAGAAGGATAGACAGTGTGGCATTTATTTGGTGTGGTTTAATTGACCATATGGGCTTCCCAGGTGGTGCTAGTGGTAAAGAAGCAACCTGGCCTGGAGAATCCCATGGACAGAGGAGCCTGGCGGCTACAGTCCATAAGGTCACAAGAGCTGGACACAACTGAAGCAACTTGGCTTGCAGATATGCAATTTACTCACACTGTGCTGAAGAACAGACAGACTTAAAAATATTTTTTTCTTAAACAGAATAAAGTTCTCTTAAATAAAGGCCTTCCTGAGCCCAGTAGAGACTGGTTCAGATTCCCAGTAATGAGGGAGATAGCAAATCTTTGGTTCCACCTTGCACAGGGTTGATCCACTCTTATCGTAGTTTCAAAAATAAACAATGAAAGTAAAATTATTACAAGATAAATGTGCAGTTGACACATTTAATATTTATGAAATGCAACCTAATAATTTTAATAATTTTTAAAAGAAAAAACCTCTCCAAGTTAGCAATCCACTTGCTCTCTATTCCCAAATCTTTCACCTATAGTTAAAAAAAAAAATCATGATTTGTTGGGACCACAATACCTAGGCAGATGGTTGCAGAGAAATGGAGAATGAGGTGGTAATTACAGCTACAGCTAATTTAACAGGTGAAATAAAAAATTACAGGAAGTAAAAAATTTTTTTTTACTTTTCAAAGTGCAAGTGTATACCAGCTGGTACGATGCCAGTGAGAAACTCCATCGGATACTGGGATAAAGGTCATTGTCAATTACCATTTCCTTCTTTCTCTTTGAGACAGGATATGCCAATTCTTTCTTGGAAAAGTCTTGCTTTAAAGGAAAAATGTTCAAATTCAAGGAAGTCGGTTTCTGTAACTATTAACAGACTTACTTACATTAAGCCAGTCTAAGTGAATTTGAGTCTCAGGGTCTGGAAAATTTTTACCCTGGCACTATGGGAATTTATGTATGATGTCTGGAAGTACTGCAAGAGACGTTTGAAGGTGGCAGAGAACACACAATGGGCTAGAAGACTGGAAATTGGAAAATACATTTCAAATTTTCAAAAGGGTACTATTTTAAGCTGGTGGGGGCAGGGGGGAGGGATGGGTAGAATTGACAGCAATGGTAGGCAAAATTTGGAGGTAATATAGCCCAGGGCTAAAAACACAGCCGTCTGTAAGGTTGCTGTGGAAATTCCAGAGGGTATATTTGTTAAATGTTTGGAACACAGAAGGCAGTGAGTAACATGGTTGCTGCTATCATTATCACCATCCTTTGAATCATATTATGATGCTAAGTCTTTTTATTCCAATTTTATTGAGATATAATTGATATACAGCACTAAGTTTAAGATATACAAAGTACTGATTTGACTTATATACATTATGAAATAATTACCACAATAAGCTTAGTGAACATCCATCCCCTCAAATACAAAATAAAAGAAAAATATATATTTCATTGTGATAAGAACTCAATATTTACTCTTTTAATTTTCACATATAACACACAGCTGTGTTAATTATATTTATCAGGCTGTATATCATATGCTTTATCTTATAACTGAAAGTTTGTACCATTAAAAAAATTTTTTTTGGAGTATAACTGCTTTACAATGTTGTGTTCCTTTCTGCTGTACAACATGAATCAGCTATAAATAGCCCCTCCCTCTTGAGCCTCCCTCCTGATACAAGTTTTAATAGCAAGTCAGATTCTTGAGAAAGCAAACAGCCAATTAGAATATTACAATGGTTAAAATTCTACTCAATCTTATTATTTATCAGGCTGTATATCATATGCTTTATCTTATAACTGAAAGTTTGTACCATTAAAAAAATTTTTTTTGGAGTATAATTGCTTTACAATGTTGTGTTCCTTTCTGCTGCACAACATGAATCAGCTATAAATAGCCCCTCCCTCTTGAGCCTCCCTCCTGATACAAGTTTTAACAAGTCAGATTCTTGAGAAAGCAAACAGCCAATTAGAATATTACAATGGTTAAAATTCTCAATCTTATTATATAATAGTCAAATAACTAACATTTATTTTACTATTTATTTAAGTAGAAAGTTATGAATTGGGTATTACTATCCCCAGGTTATACTTAGAGAAACTTGAGACACAGGGAGATTAAAACTTGTCCCAGGTAATGGGAACAACAGGTAGCCAAGCTGACTCCAAAACTCTTCCCCCTAATTAAGAAGACCTAGAGCCCATGCTCTGCAACAAGAGAAGCAGTCACAATGAGAAGCTCGTGCACACCTAGAGGGGCCGCCGCTCGCTGCAGCTATTGAAAAGCCATGCTCAGTAACAAAGACCCAGCACAGCCAACAATAAATGAATAAATAAGCTGCTAAATTTAAAAAACAATGAAAAAGACTGCCTCTTAAACAGGTAAGTAGTTCAACAAAAAAAAAGCCTAGAGTGGCCGCCGCTCGCTGCAGCTATTGAAAAGCCATGCTCAGTAACAAAGACCCAGCACAGCCAACAATAAATGAATAAAAAAGCTACTAAACCTAAAAAACAATGAAAAAGACTGCCTCTTAAACAGTTAAGTAGTTCAACAAAAAAAAAAAGCCAGAAGAACTTCTGGAGTCATCTAAGGGGGTTATGGAAGAGGATGGGAGAAACACGGACCTAGCGCTATGTGCCACCCCCAGGAACTCATTTCTTGAACCTTTGCGGTGTGCAGTCGGGACCTGGCAATGACTCTGATGGCTATATCTTTGAATAAGGCACCCTTTATGTGCCTCAGTTCTGTTTTCTTTAAAAAATAATGGTGCTTACCTCTCAAGGTTTTCGTTATTGCTTTGCTGTGAGAATCAAAAGCGATAGCTCACGTGGAAGCGCTTCTTCCGTGGAAAATCATTATATTGCTATTGTCAGGGTGTGTGCGTGCCTGCTTCTGTCATGTTCAACTCCTTGTGACCCCGTGGACTGTAGCCTGCCAGGCTCTTCTGTCCATGGGATTTCCCAGACCAGAACACTGGAGTGGGTTGCATGCCCTCCTCCAGGGGCTCTTCCTGACCCAGGAACTGTATCCACGGGCTCCTGCACTCCAGGCAGATTCTTTACCGCTGGGCCACCGGGGAAGCCCTATTGACACCGTGACTGGTAACAAAGGGAAATACGAATTCCAGCATAACACCAAGAAACGATATGAGTAATGGAAAATGATTCAGTTAAGCTAAGTGCGTTATAAATATTGGGGAATACTGACTCACTATCAAACACTTAGATTAATATTATGTGTTTATGAGTAAGGGGAAGGGGTAGCAATGGGAGGATGAAAGTAAGAAATCAAATGCTTCCTTCTGGCTTCATTTGCATGGACTTGTAATTCTCAGACAAAAGGAAATAATATTAATTTATTACTGACTCACTATCAAACACTTAGATTAATATTATGTGTTTATGAGTAAGGGGAAGGGGTAGCAATGGGAGGATGAAAGTAAGAAATCAAATGCTTCCTTCTGGCTTCATTTGCATGGACTTGTAATTCTCAGACAAAAGGAAATGATATTAATTTAAATGATTTGACAATGAGTCAAGATTCCCCAATATTTATAACCCACTTAATATTGTGAAAGAGTTCCAGTATTTTTGCATGTAATAAAACCCAGTGCAATATTATTTCATGCATTTTGACATAACAGGACAAATTACATGTCCCACGCCCTCCCATTAATCTCCCAGACACTTTTTTGAAATGAAATATAAAATTTCTCATTTAAAAATTTTAAATGCTTTACATTTACTACAACACATTATGATTTAACTCAGCTATGATCTCTGTGTGCTGATAACAGAATAACTTTCCCAACTGATTAGGCAGTTACCCCTCTTATCAAACACAGGGATCCCACTGGAAGATTTAGGCTGCATCCCGAGAAACTCTCAAGAAACAAAAGACAAACATCCACCAGCAAGATTTTCAATTTGAGTAGATGAAACTGACTCATTAGAAAAGACCCTGATGCTGGGAAAGATGGAGGGCAGGAGGAGAAGGGGGCGACAGAGGGTGAGATGGTTGCATCAGCAACTCAATGGATATGAGTTTGAGCAAACTCCAGGAGATGGTGAAG